>KN489854.1:0-19100 GCA_000787155.1 Scartelaos histophorus
TATAGATATAGATATATAGATAGATAGCGATGTGTTGTGATGTGTGAACTACTGTGTCCAGGTCATTTCCCTAATGGATCAATAAAGTTAGTCTAAATAGGGTCATCAGTGTTAAGTGTCATCCACTTTATTAGCAGCATCTGGATAATAAACAGACAACAATGGACGTTACCTAAATGTAAATAGCAATCTACTCAAAAGGCTTAACACTTTGCTGTCAAAAATGTGCCAAATCAGTAAACGGTAACAATAAAATAATGAACCCACTGCCAGGCCTTCATGTGCTGGCCCTTGACTCCTGACCCATGACTTCTGTCTCTGCTCTGTGTCCAGGGGACGGTTGGTGGCGACGGGACGACTCTCATGATGTAGAGGCCATGCAAGCATATAGATTTTTGAACACTCTCACCTTGCTCAAGAGTACCAAGCCACAGTTTGAGGACTTCACTATGGAGATGAGGGGGGCCCTGAACCGCGCAGGCCTCCATGATGGAGGAGTAAGTACTTCAATCTGAATACTAAAGAGAGTACTATGGCATACATAGTATACAGGACGTGTTTGTGTGCATTAGAGCAGTCCCGTGCCCACTGGGTTTTTGTTTAAACAGATGGGCATCGTCAGCTCTCACTGATACAGTTGAGCCAATAACAACTTTCTTAGATCCAAAATGGCACACCACAGCCACAGAGTCTGTGGATTTAAGCAGAGCTTCAGACACATCCTGGCATTTTATTCAGGAAAATAGACAGATATGGGTTTCAGAGCATCAGTTACAGTGGCTCAGAGTCATCTGAGGGACTACAGGTCTAAGTGCCTCACTATTCACTCTGGTGTTCCACAAGAATCTAGATTGGTCCCCAAACTGATTATTCTTAATATGAATGATTTCTGCCAAGTGTCTACTCTATTGAGACCCATATCTTTCACTGATGAAACAAATCTGTTTTGTTCTAACACAGACCCACAAGAATTAATTTAAGATGTATCCGTAAAACTGAATCAAATAAAATGTCAGTTTAATGTACAAACAACAAAGTATCACTGACTATGGACAAAATTAAAACCATATGTTTGAATTCAAATATATAAAAATCCATATACTATGTCATTTTTTTTTCCTGCATGTTCCACATGAACAACAGACAAATACTTGTAATTGTGGAGAGCACATATGAAACAGTTGTAATTCCACATCTGGTGACATGATGTTCCATATTTTATATTATTTGTGCAGAGGTTCTGTGAAATCCAAGAATATCACAACTTTAAAAGTGCACTATGTAACTTTTCTGATGCCACCTGCTTGTCTCTATGGAGATATATATCTTTAATGCCATACTGTGGAACATCATATGCAAATTACTGACATCTGCTTGTCTCCATAGATACCCTCATCTGAAAACTTACATTGTAAAACTTCATATCTTCTGAAGGTCCTCTCAAGGACTTTTTAACCCAGTATTTGATGTTTCAGATTAACCTGTTCATGGAGGGCTTCCATGACGCCTTGCTTCTCTATGCCACTGCCCTGCAGGAGGCGCTGTATAGTGGCTACACCAAGAATAATGCCTCTGAGATCATCTCTCGCATGTGGAACCGTACCTTTGAGGGTCTGTATCCTACCAACAAACCTGAGACTGTTTAGTGTGTAACCACAAAAGGCCTAGTTTGGATGATGATTGCCTTATTCGTTTATGTGCAGGTATTGCTGGCCCAGTATCCATTGATGCCAATGGGGACAGAGATGGGGACTTCTCCCTGATGTCCATGACAGACACTGAGGCAGGGACATTTGAGGTAGCATCAGCACAGAAATGTTCACTGTTGACCACTACTGACCACCACCTACCATCACTGACTACCTCTGACCACTACTCCACTACAGGCTACCACTAAAAACTACTGACCACCTTTGTCTCCTGCTAAAAAAAATATAAGCAACCACTACTGATCACCAGAGCACTCCTGAACTTTGACTCCTGCTGACCACTTTTTACCACATTAACCATTACTCTCCCACTGACCACCACTGATAACCGCTGACCACAACTAAAAACTACTGACCACCTCTGTCTCCAGCTAACCACTCTTGAAGAATGACCACTGCTACCCACTCCGGACCACTGTTGTCCGTAATTGTCCACTACTGACCGTCACTGTGATCTGTTTGCCTTTCCCAGACAGTGGCCAGTTACTTTGGGGAAAATGGGACTTTTCAGATGCTGCCGGCCTTCAACCGAGAGCATTTCACACTGAGAGGTCGTGTGCACCCGCCACCAGAAACCCCTGACAAACCCTGTGAGTCTAGTCCCCCTGTGGTCACCCATGGATCTCCTGCTGTCCAAATCTGACCTGTCCACTGCCTCCATAGGTGGGCTTGGAGTCTCTGCCCTCACTGGAGTCATCGTGGGTGCTGTTTTGGGAGTTACACTGCTGGTGGCTTTCTACTTTTTAAGGTAAATAATATTTTGTGAACAGGTGAGAAGGAGATGGAAGGGGTCATACAGACCCTGCTTTCCCTCCTCCAATGTAGCAAGAAACTGATGTGCAAAGTTCTCATTATTTTAGAAAGTTCAGCAGCAGCAGCATAGAAGCAAACAGCAGCATAGAAAATATATTTAACGTTAGAAGTCCATCATCTTACATTCATCAGCTTTAGGGATGCGTTGTACAGCTGTATGGCACACGGAACAAAGAACTTCCAGAGTTTGTCTGTGGAGCAAAACAGGGACAACAGCCCAACCTTGTCCCCAAAGGTACTCGTCTCTGGTGATGGTGCTGCACAGGTGGTATTGGGGTAGCTTGTTTAGGGACCTCTTCTCAGTCACAGATGTGAATGAGGCAAGCTCTGCACCTACTACAGAACCTGCCTTCCTCACCAGCTTATCCAATTACATGGCATCCTTCTTCTTGGAGCTTCCTCACAAGATCACAGCCTTGAAGATGACTCTGGAAATAAGTGTCTGGTAGAACCAGCGGGAATCTGCAGAAGCTTTTGGAAGGTGTTAAAGGACTTCAGCCGTCTGAGAAAGTATAGCATCCTCTGTCCCTTTGTGTAGAGCAGGTCTGTATTCTCCTGCTCTGCCGAAATACTCACAACTCCTCAACCTTCACAGTGTCCTCCTCAAAGGTCACAGCTGTGGCCTGCTCCTCTTAAAGTCCACCACCATCTTCTTGGTCTTTGCAGTGTCTTCTTTAAATGTACTTTGTAACACATTCTGATAGATGGTCCAATCAGAGCACAGTATTTATACTTCCACATAGAGTTGAATTATGTCATATTGTTTGCACCAGTGATTTCTGTTTTTCTCACTAATGCTGCCATTTGAAGCTTCAATTGCATCATCAAGTACAGCAATTAGTAAAAAAAAAAAAAAATTCTGAATGCATATTTTCACTCCATGTATTTAGTTACTTTCCCAACACTGTTTAGAGTAGCATCCAGTTTAAAGGTCACTAAAATGCCTTTTACATCTTTTGCAGGAAAAATTTTAAGATCACGATTGAGCGACGGACGCACAGAGACCAGTGTGAGGTGGGAAAGAGGCGCCAGCTAAGAGAGGACTCTATACGGTCCAGCTACTCAGCCTCCTGAAGCCCACCATCCTCTCATCCAGATTACTGAAGTCCTGTTAGTTTGGAACCCAAAAAACCTATTGTCAAGTTCTGAGTCCTGGGGTCCACCATTCAAGTCCTCAGGTCCAACGTCTTAAAGGGCCCATATTACGCTAATTTTTGTTCTCTGTTGTTTCCTTCTCATAAACAGACCTTGAGTTGTGTTTTATTTCATTCAGACATGTTCAACACATGAACAGAAAACAAAAATTGTCATGTGGTGACACAGGAAGTGCTCCAATGTGTTTATAAACTCCATATACCTTCTTCACCAGACTCATTTGGATTATTTAACCCTGAAATTGCCCATTTCTATTGAACAATATAAAAGGTAGCCATAAACTTGAAAACTACCACTCCATGACATCATAAGGTGGAACATTCTAGGGTATTCTGATCTTTGGGAATGTAAATAAGCTAATAATGAAGGTTTACTCAAACATATGTGAATGAAAAAACACAAAATGGGTGTCGTTTTTTTTGTTTTGTTTTTTTTATAACATGGCTTTAAGGTCACAAGAGTCAGTTTTGGGTAATATAGGACCTTTAATGTCTACAATCAGGAAGTCCCAAATCCTGCTTCCAGAGTCTCCAAGTCCAGAATCCTAAAACCCAGAAGAAAACTTTAAATCTTGAATACCAAAGTCCATCATTTGAAGATCAGAGCTTGAGGTCAAACCAACAAAGTCTACTATTGTAATCTTCCAGTCCAGAATCCATTCCTGAAGTCCAGGATGTCCCACAGTCCACTGTCCCTAAGGCCACTGCAAAGTCCAACCTCCTACAGTCCGAGATAGGCTCCAACACAGTGCCTCCTCCTCATGGCACAGTGACTCAGATGTGTAAATACTGTTTTTAGAAATACATGGATAAATGAATGTATGAATGTATGCATAGAGTGAGTGTCTATGAGTGCCTTCTGTGTATGACTCCTCTGTCTCAGGGTTGTATTGTGTTGTAAGCTGTTGTAAGCTACTGGCATTAAACTACTGACACAAACTGACCACTGCCTCTGTCCACTCACTGCCCACTGATCACTGTGCAGAGGGATTCTTCCTATGTTTTACATTGAGCCAATAATAACTGAATTAACATAATAGAAATGCACGTGTGCTGTAGTAGTTGTACATAGAAAAGTTTCCAGTGAACATTTTCATTTCTTATCTGTGCTGTGTTGGCTGACGTCAGGTCGAGGCTGCTGCTGACAGATCCTCTAGAAATTAGCTGTGAGCCTGAAGTCAGTGACCGTGCTCCCATAACACAGTGGGGCCACTGATGACAGGCTGAACAAGAGGGGTCAGGTCATGTGCTGTAGGCCAGGGCGCGTGCATGTGTGCGTGTCAGTGCATGTGGGAGACTATGTCCAGGGCTTCACAGAAACCTTTACACACTGTGGTTGAGTTAGAGTTCAGTAAAAGTATTTCCATACAAATATAGCCCCTCGAGTGGTACACAATCATAACACTGAAGATAGATTACAATGTAATATCACTCATTTTTAAGTCACTATGTCCACACAAGTTCATCTCTGTTAATATTATGATTAGGCAAAGCAGCAAGTACGACATGCTGTTAGTAAAATATAGATGTATTTATAGACTATGTAACTCTACATTTGGCAGACTGGAGCCAGACTAAAGTCCCTGAAGGAAGGTCTGTAAGGACCCAGCCCCAGTCCAGGCCTCTAGCACCCGAGCCCACCGGACTCCAAACAGGCACCCATAGGAGCAAGCACCCATTAGACCATATGTGGATTCTGTGGTTTCTCAGTCCTTCATACCGTTGAGATGAAGCTTGCAAACACCTGATGGGTCTCTTGATGAACAGCTCTCTGACCACATGTGACCAGCCTAAAATAAAGGATGAAAATGTTATTAGTTATAAAAATACTACGCTCTAATCACATTCATAACCATATAAAATATGGGATTTGAAAGTCACACACTGTAAACACACTGTACACAAAACATGGAAAGTCACACACTGTACACAAAACATGGAAAGTTGAGGAAAGGGCCGTCTGTGAGCGAACAGCCACTGCATTAACCTGAGCTGGCTGAGCGCCTACCCCCGCTGCACAGAGCCCACTGTGTCACACGCACACGCTCGTGCATATGCCTGTGCACATGCCTACACACTCACAGTACACACACATGCACACCCTCATGCACACACCTACACACTCATATACGCACACCCTCGTGCACACACCTACACACTCATACACGCACACCCTCGTGCACACACCTACACACTCATACACGCACACCCTCGTGCACACACCTACAGACTCATACACGCACACCCTCGTGCACACACCTACACACTCATACACGCACACCCTCGTGCACACACCTACACACTCATACACGCACACCCTCGTGCACACATCTACCCAATCTTGTTACACGCACACGCCGCTTTACATGCATTTTGGGGACATTACATTGACTTACATTCATTTCCTTCAGACTGATCCTGACCTTACTTATAGCCACTAACCTAAACCCAAACCTTAACCTGTTTAAAGTCATATCTGGACTTTAAACCATGTTGTTGATCTAATAATATAGGTCATGGGGCCTGGTTTGTGTCCTCAGAGGGAGGCAGGTGATGTGAGCATGTATGTTGAGTTCATTCCCCACAATGTGATAAATATCTGCTCACCCACACACTCCCAAATGCACTGAGAAATGAAGGCCTGATTGAGACGAACCTGCAGCCTGACTGTGGGGGAGCGTCTCTGCCTGTTACTGCCTGTTTCTGCTCTCTCACACTTACAGGGCAGCAGTATCTCAGGTCGAGCCATATCCCACTGACCCAGAGGGAGGCGGTTTGATCCTTGAGCTGTCCCGCCTCCACAGTTTTGAGTCCCAGTGAAAAAAGTTATGCATGTGTAATTTTCTGAAGGATCCTAATCTTATGACTATACAAATGTTCTGGGTCATTTTCAGAAGTGAAAACCTGGTCTGAGGATTCCCCACACACCAGCAGTACCACCATCGAGTGAGAAGAGTGAAGAATGCACGACATGTCTGGAAAAAGCACCATATGAGACTAATGCAGTGTAATTATTATGAGCAGTACAATTCTGTAAGCACCCACTAGAACAGTCTCTGGAGCATCTTACTAACTTCTCCTGGCTCAAGGCATCTAGGAGTCCAAGGGCTAAGTACGTAGTTGTGCTCCTCTATGATGTCAACAATGGTAAATCCTAAACATTTTGTTGTGTGACACAGCAAATGAAAACAATTCAGGTTTATTATTATTATTAAAAACTGTGACTTTTTCCACCTCTAAAAGGGTTAAAATCATGACTTCATCTCGTCTATAAACAGAATGAAAGGGTGTCTCTTCCTATAGTGTTTATGAGACCTTGTTCCTCTGACACTCATGACCTTCAGAAGAGCTCTCAGACCTTTCTCCTTAGGTCCTGACCCTTGTGGACTATTGTGGAGTGTCCAGCTGTGAGTGTTTGCCCAGGGGCACAGGAATACTGCTGTTAAACAGGCGCTTCACGTAATGACTATTGTAAATCTTTTGAGAAGGAATTGTAAAGTCTTTTACAATAACAGAAACATGTTCCCAACATTCCCAGAGCTGTAGAATTTATGAAATGTTTTTGGATAGAAAATGAAAATTCTAGACAATGACTAAAAAAAAAAAATGTTGTTTTAAATGTGTCCAGTCTAAAGGAAGCTCCCTCTCTAGTGTTGCTCTCTCCCTCTCCACTACAGCCTGGACACCTTCTGCTGCTGGAGCTGAGCACAGACCTCCAGCAGCAGAACACTGTGCTCTGGACTGCAGGGACCTGCTGGGGCAGAGGACAGGGCTGTGATCACATCTGACCTCGGATCTACAAGATAATGTCCATCTATCATTCTCAATAAGCATCACCTTCATGGATGCATGAAGTGTGAGGTATGACACAGTACAGTACTCCTGTGTGATGCAGGTCACACAAGCTTCAATGTGCAGAGCCTGAGCTCATGATCAGGAGTAACAGAGTGAGTTAAGCTGTATATGTAATAGATGTAATAGACATATTACATTCAGAGATCACTCTGAGTGGAAAGTAGGAGGTGAAGAGGAGGGAGGGTCCTAATGGATATCTGAGGAATAAAAGAGCGTAGGAGAGGTGGAATTTGTATTGAATCACCTACTCACACAATGACCAGGCGTTCATTATCCCGGCAGTCATCGCCCATATTTCACCAGAATTATTAGATGTATCAAAGCCATAACCTGGCCTTGTCTCAATGTGTAGACCAGTAAATATGATTAACAATTTGACAGTTTTGAAAAGTCGTTCACCAAACATTTCTTTCAGTATATATTACACATAGTTTAAAAAAATGATAATATGCCTCAGCATTGTATATAAACACATTATGAACTACTTAGGTGGGCCTTACTGTGTTTTTCCTTTTTAACACTTTTTTCATAATAAGTTGATCATTGTTGCAGAGGGCTCTCACTGCCAGCTCTGTCCTAGTTTTCTTGGTCTCCATCATCAGGCATAATACTCCCTACAACAGAAGCATATCCAGACTAGACTGCACTAGACTGACTGGACAATCCCAGTGTCCAAGGACTGATAGAGGAGGATTCACATCCTGGGTCTGTACTGATGTAACTAAACATTTCCTGTGTCCTCCAGCTCAATGCCTCTTCTTTTCAACTCTCACTTTATTTGTCTCTGAAGGGCAGTTTAAGCAGAGGACAATAAAATACAATCATAATAGAAACCTCAAACAAAAATCTCAGTGCAGCTCCCCAGGCAGAGTCATCAGATCCAGTGTCATGGCAGATTGAGGAGAGTAGAAGCCCTCAGGACAAAAGTGCCCAATCATCACAGCAGCCTTTAGTGAAAGCCAGGCAAACTCTGGACACACAATAGGAAAGCCTCTCCTAAGTCTCTCTCTCTCACTCTTTTGCCAGTGATCAGATGTGATATTGCCCTCTTCTGCCGCTAGCTCTGAAATGCAAATATTACGTAAAAAAAAAAAAAAGATCATACAGACTAGTCTACAATCTATAATCATATAGTCTGATCAATTTTGCATAATTATAATATAGTTCTATAGTGTATACTATATAACTGTGTTCTTATCATGCACATACACTTGTAATGAAAGCAAGAGTGTCAAGATTAATAGTATAAAATGCAGATAATAGTAAAAATGCAGATCTGTTCATTAGAAACTATTTATCATCAAGAGTTTGTACTTGTGTGGTCCTTGGTACATTATGAAGTCATTTAGTGTATTTTGACAAATGCATTGTATGTATGTGTTCATGCAGAGGGTCAGATAAAACAGATGAGAGGGTCAGATGGAGCAGGAGGGAGAGCGGAGGATGCAGTGAAGATGGCCCTGAAGATCAAAAATACCAACACATTACCTGCTTTAATGGAACTTCAAAGAGAACGTAGTCATGACACACTGAAAGCACCAGGTCACTCTCTGGGTCAGTGCCACAGAACCTGCCAGGGGCCGTTCTCACCTCTGTGGCCTCCTCTGCCTCTGTCAGCTTGTGTCCTGTGGTGCTCTAAATGCTGCGGGCAGCACCTCAAAGCTACAACAACACAGAGCCAAAGCAAAGCTCCTCCATGTTTGTTGTCCTTGAACAGACGAGCGGAACAGTTAAACAAACCAGTGTGCAGAGACAAGCCACCCAGACACAGGGCTACAGCACCCCACCAGTGACGCACACTGGAATGTCCAACATTCACACTGGGAGACACAGGGAGACACTATAGGTGACGAAAATCCTGTTGAAAATCACATTCTACTTTCTAAAGAGTGTTTAATTATCATTGTGGTATCGGAATCAATATTAAGTACTGAATCTATTCCTTAGGATTAAACTCAAGTTTGAGTTTGTGTATCTTGATAACACTAGAAGGCTCAGGGAGGATAGGATAGAGGCAAGAGAGAGGACAGAGGGAGGAAGTGGGAATGAGGCAAATGATCTGAGTATTTGAATGGTTAGTTTGACATTTTCACACTTTGAGTCAAGCACCTATTGTTTTTAGCTTTATTTCAGGTGCTCGACACTCCTAAGACAAGAATGTTGTCAAAATAGTGTTCTCTCAGAGCAAGTGAGAAACACCAGCTGCCACTGGGGGCAGCAATGGCACTAATGCAAATTGTTAATGTTGTTAATTGTTAATGTTAATTGTTAATCCTTTAGCAAGACAGTTGGTGGTGGTTGGATGGGCTGTTGATGCATATTGGCAGAGGTATTCTTACCTTCATTAGGGCTTCTGTGGCTGGATAATATCTTACCACCACCATGAGTATAAAAGAATAATGAGTCCAAATGTGCTACATAAACATCATTTTCATGTATTTTCATGCATCCTTAGCACTCTCTTCTCCAGCATCCCTTCACACCCAACATTCTCCATCATCCTCTCCTTCCACAGTGTGAGGTTCTGTTCATAAGATCAGAATCTGGTCAGAATCACACAGTCCAGTAGCACTCAAAATACAGACTTATTTTGAAGTGCACGTGACCTTTGTCCCACAGCAGACACATAGTGACTTGGGTAGGTCCCATGGCACCCCACCCTGCGCACAGCCCAGCACCCACAGAGCATGTGTGAATATAACTATGGCATTTACACTTTCAGCACTGAACATTTTTGGCAAATATCCATTCTATGGAGAATTAACAGGATGAAGGTTTGATACTGAATAAATGACAAACACCCATTACGCAGTCCCACTGTGCTCATGTCTGCTGCTATACAGTGATCCTCTATGCCACCTGTGGATCGTTATGTAATGTTGGACATTTGGCTGTTTGATCTAAAATGAATAAATAGAACAAACAAGTCCACTAAATGTGTTGGGAAATTGCTGAACCCAGTGGGAGCTGACTCCTGCCTGCCCCTTTATGATATGTCACCGTAAATGTCATCACAACAAAGCACCGCATTCTGTGGGCCACTACTGCGGATAGCTGCATCAGACTAGAGAGGATTTTTAAAAATTTGTACCAAAATGACTACATAGCGCTGCTGAATCCTACATGTATCACCAATTAAAAAAACAAAAGTGGAGAATGAAGTAAGCACATCACAGTGGGTATGTACCTGTGGGGGTGAAAACAGGTCAAGATCGAAGTGATGACTTCTTAAATTCGGGAGATGAAAGATTACTCAAACATGCACAAACCACTCTAAATACAACTTCAGAGGGTCAATGAGAAAGGACAACCCTGCTATAAGCTTTAACCATGTTATAATTAACATGGTTAAAGCTCTGAGAAGTTCCTCTTAGTAATGTTGTTTTTGATTCTCCTCATTTGTTACTGGAGCCTCCTAGACGTCCCCAGATGGCATGCAGCCCACACATGTTTGTGAATGAGAGGAGACTTTGACGTGATGCCATCAGCGGCTGGTGTCATTGTGAGCTCAGAGGAAGTGCAGATAACGCACAAGCTCCAAACACCATTAACAGCTTTAGGAACAAGCCTGATACTGAAGGTTACGTCCACCAATACAACACAACACTGCACTGCACAATGGCACACTTTGTGTTGTCAGAAAAAAATTACTCTCAAACATTTGTGACCTGCCTTATTTCTGGTGCATTATTGTTTATCTTAACATTAGATTTAAGAAATCTTCATTAGGCCTATGTAATCATTAGCATACATATTGTAATACTAACAGAAAATGTTAGCATGCTAATTTATGCAATATCCATTAAGCTTAATAATGTGCACTTCTTCAATACTTCAATGTGTGAGTCTGGTCACCACTGAATCTTCCTCAGTTCAGATTGACAGGTGAATTAGCCAATGAGGGACATACATGGTCCTTCTGTTTTGAAAACAAAGAAACGAAAAATATATCACAGGGGACTGAAAAACATGGCAGTTTCTACAGAATCGATGAAGGGAGCACTAAACTGTTAATCTGAGCAGAGAGAAATATCATTTACTGTGATAGACGACCAATGAGTTCCTTTATTTCTCATGCATCATTCAAATAAACAAGTCTGATTGGACGATCACAACTGGGCGGGTTTGAGATGCAGTGGACAGCGTGGTGACCAGACTGATGGGTATAAAATTTGCCAGGCAATTATTTAGCATACTAATGTTATGCTAATTAAGAAATGTTCACTATATGGTTGTAATTTAGCAGGTATGCTAATTTTGGCAATAACTGTTATCATGTATGCTATTTTCTGCACTAAGGTGCATAATGTACTCAAAACAAGGCAACACATGTTGTTTTGTAACGTGGCTCGCATGTGATCGAGTGGTCGTCAGTTGTCATAACAGCCCTGGTTTTCTGTGAGTTTAATCATTTTAATTCACTGCAGATTTCAAGATGCTAAATAAATACTAGCCTTAGCGTTCATTCAAAAGTGTTCTGACACTAGAGATAAATTGTATGTAAATGTAAATGTAAATGTAAGTGTATTTAGCAGTAGTGACCCAGCAGTTTTTGGGGTTGTTCCACTGAGCTTAATTACTCTTTTACATAGTTTTGGCTAATATACAGTACAGATTTGCACTACTGCCACCAACATGGCTTAACAGCCCTTTTTCTGATGTTCTATCCTGAACTGTAGGCTATTCTGGGTTCTGTTTACAAATACTGGAGGGGTCATAGAAACATGACGTTCAGGCTCTGAAGATAAGTCTAAAGCCCACAAACTACGAGTACAAGAAAACACAACACAGAGGACAGAGGAACAGAGCAGACCTCTGTAAAATGAAAACACAAAGCACTAAACCCTGTGTCTGAGGTCAAAGAACTTACAGATAATTTGTTCATAAAGCAGAAATACTCTGGACGTTTTAAAGTATTTAACCAGGTTATAGCTGTTTCCTTGTCATTGACCGTCTGAATTTGTATTTGGAGTGATTTGCACATATCATTAATCACTTCCTAGTGTGATGTGCAGCTTTCCATAGGAGGGGCACACAGCATGCAGCACTTTGTTGTGACATTAACGGCGGCATCAGCTCCCATATGGCACTGCATTTTCTCAAGTTAGTGGTCGTTTCTTTTATGAAGTTTTTTAGACAAATATTGCAGTTTAAATTGTGCAAATGACCTACTGTTGTAGCTTATAGTTATAGAGCACACACAAGCACAATATGTCTGTTTTAACATTTAGAAATTTCGATATTAGAGGTGCAGCTCGTGCTGTTCAAATAGTTAAGGACTATTGTAATTTGTGATTTGAACAGTTGTATCCATGGGGCCCTGCATGGAGCTATCTATGCTAATCAGGTAGCTCAAAAATTATTTAAAACATTTCCCGATGTTCCAGACTAAACGCTCCCTATTTCTTCACTGAGTGGGGTGAGAGAGGGGCTAGGGGAGAGTGTTTAATGCTGAGTCCTGTCACTCCCCTCACACTGGCCTGACACCGAATCTGATTATTCTTGCTGTAAAGCTACATTGAGACTTTTGTTTGAGCTTTCTGTTATTATTGCTTAAACTGGCCATTGGGGATAGCACTGATATATATGGTGCTGGTCAGACTCTGTAGTGTGAGCAAACTCCTGACATGTTGCCCCTGCACTAAAAGACACATTTCCCAAGGGCCCATAAAGCATCTTCACCTCAGAATCCCAAACAGCGAGCTTATTAAATGTGTTGAGAAAAGCAGGAGTGCTTTGTGTGTTTTCTCATCATAAAACAGTCACTGAGCCGCTCGTAACTCCACTATAACAATGAGAGTTTAGTGTCTGCATGCAGACTGGCTCCAGGATCATGGTGGCCCTCCAGATCACATAAATCCTAATACTAAAACAAATATCCATGAAGAATGCATTTTTACTCTTAAAACATAGTTAAGAGCTTTCTGATCATATGTTCTTTCTAGTGGTGGTGTCCCCAGTCTCCATGCGCAGTTTCCATGGCTCTGTTATGGATAAGTAAAGTGTAGCTGTCAGGTTTGGATGAAGGCTGCCCCTCCTCTGTGCTCCTTTTCTGTGTTGGACATGTTACTGAAAAATTTGTTTTACTTACTAGTACTTACGTACTTACTTTTCCAAAAAGTAATTGTGTTAGTAACTGAATTTCTCCACTATAAAAGTTACTAGTTACCAGGGGAAGTATCAATTGTGCTACGTTGAGGACAGGGGTGTGTGTAAATCGCACACAGTCCTTTACAGTTTTTATCTTATATGAGACAGCCAAGTCAGATAACATCTTCAATAAGTAGCTTCATTAATGCGCAGTATTGGTGTGTTGGTAATGGTAATGGTATTATAACAATAGAAAAAGTAATTCGTTAGATTACCCGTTACTGAAAAAAGTAATGCTGTCCCATCAGTGCTCCTCTCCATGGACACTTACATTTTTTTAACAAATACATTAGAGAGATCTTTATCTGGTCACAGAGTAGAGGCAGACTTTTAAAGCTCCTGAGCACAGGTCTGACATCTTATTTGCATCTTGGGGTATGTTGTAAAAGCATCTTCCTGTCTGAGGGCGTAGAGCAGTGTCCTCCTTGAGGACCATAGCATTGGCCTTGTCTTATCTAAGAGTCCAAAGCTTGAGACCCCAAGAAGTGTCCCCTCTGTGGGCCCAGAGTAGTGTACCCCTATGAGGGCTCAGAGTACCAATGTCCAAGGTCTGCACACAAGAATGTCCTCCCTCAGCGTGTCATTTGGACAGAGGACAGGATGTTTGAGGATGTTTGAAGCTCTGTGTTTGTGAACATCTCAGTTCACAAAAAGAGTCCGCCTGGGAAATGTCAACACTGGGCCTTCTCACTGAGGGGTGGGACCTTCTCCTTAGGGGGCAGGGGCTTCTCAGTACGGGACCTCCCACTGATGGGTGGACTCTGTACATAGTGGGGTGGACATGTCTCTGCAGTTGGACATGTAGTTGGACTTGTCTCTTGGGGGACATAGCTCATGTGAGACAGAGGGGATCTGTCCAAACATGGCTCAGCCTCAGAAGTGGCCACGCACACATGAGAAGAAGCCATCCGCAAAGTGTATATTTGATTAGACATGTGTTTACGTCAGATGCCCTCCCTCCTCACACTGTATATTTGATTAGGCTGGGGGTGTCGTCAGATGCCCCCACCATACGCTTATGCTATACAGATGTCTTTGTCTCCTAATGGTGCATGTCCGATTGGAACTGTACTTTATGTCAGATGTCCTCCCTCTATATACTGTATAAAGCCTGTGCTTTAAATCAGATGCCCTCCCTCTGTATGGTGTATGTTTAGGCCTGTACAGATGCCCTTCAGTGGTTTAATTTATTTATATATTGTGTTAGGAATTGGTTTTATGCATTGATGGACCTTCATCATATGTTTTAGCAGCATAAAGAACCTTTTTAATTTCCCACATGCATCACTACTGATTATTACAATATACTCAATATATAATATGTTATTAAACTTTATTAAAGTTTTTAAAATCATTTTTTAAAAGTAAAATCTGTATTTGCTCCTCTTTTCTTTGTCACTCCAGCTCCTCCCACCTCTCCTCCCCGGCTGCTGCTCTGTGCAGGCACAGTGCAGAGGGACACAAACAGAGGAGGAGCGCTGTTCTCTTCTTTCTCACTTTAAATTAAGTTATTATGAATGAAGAAGGTCTAAACATCTCTTTCTGGGTTCTTTTCAAACAAAGTTTCAGTGTGCAAAACACAGCCTGTTCCGTGATTATTTGGTTTTAATTATATTATTTTGCGATCTTGTTTAACCAGCTTCACTTCTGATTATCACTACTAAGTAAAAACTGAGATAGCGTTTAAAGTGGTGTGGTGCAGCCAGCTGTGACCATTGAGGGGGACACTGAGGTTGTAAAGAGTTAAGTGTTTGGGTCTGCAGCTCGACCACAGACTGGACTGGTCTGAGACTACATATCTGCTCAACAGAAAGGGATAGATCAGATGATACTTTCTTAGAAGGCTGAAGTCCTTTAACATCTGCCAGAGGCTCCTGCTGATGTTCTGCCAGACAGTCAGTGTCCTCTTCAACTCTATGACCTGCTGGGGAGGTAACCTCAAGAAAAAGAATTACGGATTACAAAGTTGGATACGCTGGGCAGCAATCTAAGCAAGGAGTCTCAGACTTCCTTCACCCTGGCCACTTCCTCCAGCTCCTCCGGGGAAACCCCGAGGCGTTCCCAGACCAGCCTGGAGACATAGTCCCTCCAGCATGTCCTGGGTCTTCCCTGGGGCCTCTTCCTGGTGGGACATGTCCAAAATACCTCCCCAGGGAGGCGCCCAGGAGGCATTCAGAACAAATGCCCCAGCCACCTCAGCTGACTCCTCTTGATGTAGAGGAGCAGCGGCTCTACTCTGAGCTCCTCCCGCGTGACTGAGCTCCTCACCCTATCTCTAAGGGAGCGCCCAGCCACCCTGCGGAGGAAACTCATTTCGACCGCTTGTATCCGCGATCTCGTCCTTTCGGTCACTACCCAGAGCTCATGACCATAGGTGAGAGTAGGAACGTAGACTGACCGGTAAATCGAGAGCTTTGCCTTTCGGCTCAGCTCCCTCTTCACCACAAAGGTCCGATACAGCGACCGCATCACTGCCGACGCTGCACCGATCCGCCTGTCAATCTCACGCTCCGTACTCCCCTCACTGTGAACAAGACCCCGAGATACTTGAACTCCTCCACTTGAGGCACAGACTCCCCACCTACCCCGCCCCAGTGCACGCTGCAGGTCCTGGTTTGATGAAGCCAACAGGACAACATCATCCACAAACAGCAGAGATGCGATCCTGTGGTCCCTAAACCCTCCAGCCCCTGACTGCACCTAGAAATCCTGTCCATAAACACTATGAACAGAACTGGTGACAAAGAGCAACCCTGGCGGAGGCCAACACGCACCGGAACAGGTCTGACTTACTGCCGACAATGCAAACACAGCTCCTGCTCCGGTTGTACAGTCACTGGACAGCCCTTAGCAAAGGACCCCTGACCCCGTACTCCCAGAGCACCCCCCCAGAGGACACCATGAGGGACCTGGGTGAATGGCTTCTGCAGGTCCACAAAGCTCATGTGGACTAGTTGGACAAACTCCTATGAACCCTCAAGCACCCGATGGAGAGTGTAGAGCTGGTCCAGTGTTCCACGACAAGGACAAAAACTACACTGCTCCTCCTGGATCCGAGATTCGACTATCAGCCGGATTCTCCTCTCCAGTACCCTGGCATAGACCTTACCAGGGAGGCTGAGGACTGTGATTTCCCTATAGTTGGAACACACCCTCTGGTCCTCCTTCTTCAACAGAGGTACCACCACCCTGGTCTGCAAGTCTACTGTCCCCGACCGTCACAAGATGATGCTGAGACGTGTCAGCCAAGACAGTCCCACAACATCCAGAGACTTAAGGTACTCAGGATGGATCTCATTCACCCCCGCAGCCTTGCCACCGAGGAGCTTGCCAGCCACCTCAATGCCTTCAGCCAGGATAAAGGGTGAGTCCGCCTCTGAGTCCCCAGCCTCGACCCCTCTTTGAGGACGTGACAGTGGGATTGAGGAGATCCTCAAAATTCCACCATCCAACAACATCCTCAGTTGAGGTCAGCAGTCCTCCCCCCACACCGTAAACGGTATTGGTGAAGCACTGCTTCCCCCTCCTGAGGTGGCGGACAGTTTACCAGAATGTGAACATAACTAATCTATGTGTTTTAACCTCACAGCAAATGTCTCTGTCATGTTGAGTGACTGTGAATTGTGTCTATTGTCTTTCATGTATGTGCTGTGCCTTTAGCATGTTCTAATTCTACTTATATGACTACAGTAATATTCACTGATCTTTATTGTGTTTTGTCATATGTAATGGACTGGATCCCATATTCAATAAATAAACATAAACATAATTTCTTTGAGGCTGTCCAGTAGTCCTCCTCCATGGTCTCCCCGAACTCCTCCCAGCTCCGGGTTTTTGCCTCCACAGCCCTATGAGCTGCAGCACACTGGTACCCGTCAGCTGCTTTAGGAGTCCCATGAGCCAGTAAGGCCTGATAGGCCTCCTTCTTCAGTCTGACGGGATCCCTTACTTCCGTGGGCTCCCCTGAGTCTTCTGGGCAGTTCGGGTTGTGAGGAAATGACTCGCTGTGGGATAACAAAGTGCGTCCAGGGGCCTCGCTGCAGGTCTCACCAGGTGAAACTACAGTTAACACTAACAAACATTTGTCCGGAGGTGTGGGGTCTGATGTCATTGGGCCTTTTTGAGGAGCTGCTGTCCTGCCTTGACTTTTACATTGTCATTGCTTTGGACCATGAATGTGACTGAAACATTTTTTTAAAACATAAAAATGGGCTGAACAATAATAAAGCAAACTGACTTAACTGTGCAACAAAGTGAGTGACATATCTAACAAATGAAGATGTAAACATAAAACAGAAATAATTTCAAATCATTTAAAATTCTGTGAATAACTGTGAACTTATTTAACTGAAACTGCCTGGTCATCAATGAACAAACCTGTGTATTCTATCATTTAGCCTCCTCTACAGAGGGATGATCAGACTATGTCACTTCATGCTCCACTGCGCATGTCTCCTGCAGAAAGAGCCGCTGTGCTGTCTTGTATATGTCACTGTCATGTAAGATTTCAGTGGGATTTCAGCCAGATGTATCTCAGTCACTTATGTCAATTTAGCATCATAACTTATTTTATCAAACAGTGATAAACTGTTTTTGCTCTCAACATCTCTAGCTAATGTAGCAACTCGTTGGTAACCACAGAGACAGCAGCACTTTCTGCAATCACGCTGTGTGTGCATCCAAATAATCCATCTGTTTCATTTATGGTGGTGTTGTTAGTTTATTTATTTAGCATTATATTTAGTTAGTCCACCATGCCCCTTGCCACTCTTCTTTAACATTTTTGTGAAACTGTGAGTCTGGTCTCCCTGTTTTCAGGTGGGGGTGATTGACAGGTAAATAATTAGCCAATCAGTAGCAAGCATGATCTGTCTGTATGAAAACAAATCTGGCTGTTTACGAGGAAAAATAAAAGTGAAAAAAATCACAAAGGAGTTGGATTTCAGTTGAATTTCTACAGAATTAATGAGTGAAGCACTAAACTGTTCATCTGAGGTCAGGGAAATCCTTAATTTTGTTTGTAAATGTTGAGTGACAAATGAGCTTCTTTGTTTCATGTGCGTCACTGAATAATGATTGTCCTGCTTTGAGCCATGACATAGGGCGTGGGGACCACACTGATATCATCTGTGTAAACACACCAAGAAGTACAGGCCAGTGGCAATTAACAATTCACACCGAATGCTCCATCTTCTGAATGGTCTAAATTAGACTATTTTCTGATCTATGTTCTAATGTAGCTTCCTCATCACAAACATACCTCGAGTTATGTTTTGTTTAATTCACACATGCATAATATACAAACTCTGCAATGCATGGCTGAGTTCTCCACTGTGTTTTTAAACTCCATACACCTTCAGTAGAATCATTTTGATGATTAGTAATACTTAACAATATTCTCACCTGAAGAGAATGTACC
>JACN01061077.1:0-13022 GCA_000787155.1 Scartelaos histophorus
TACGGTCTATGGATGAGTCATACTTTTGTCCACAGATTTCAACTTTATTTTCCTATTTATTTAAGATATACTTAAAATACTACTCTGTTATAGCAAGTAACTTAATATTCAGATCGTATATGGTTTAAAAAAAAAAAAAAAAGCAATTATTAATTCAATGCAAGCATAATTTAAAAGTCACTTTCACTATACTATGATTCCACCAGGCAAAGGGACTGGTCAGATCTGTGGAGAGGGGATCCCATTCTCACTAATGCATTCTATTCAATGTATTTTGTGCAGTAAACACATTTAACTGAATAAATCCACGCAAGAGCAATTGTTTAATTTGATTTTTGTTTGTTTGTTTCAGAGAGAACACATGTCAGCTTCATCATAATATTGGTATAATCTATATTTACAACCACGTACAACTGTTCCTGCTTTTACTACGACTATTAATACTCCCTCAATCTCCCATAAAGCCAAGTTACCCTCGGCGCTCAAGGCGAGTATTTGAAGTCCTGGAGCGTCTGTTTCTCCCTCCTGTTGTGCCGTACAGATGGGATCATTTCACACCATCACACCAGCACTGAGCCTTATATAGGACACCATTAGATGGAAAGAGAAGGCAACACCACAACACACAGTAGCATATAGTGGATCCTGTTCCATCTGTTTAATGTTTCATTATGTCGACTGCATCGGTCATAACAGACGATCTCATGATTCTAGGGATTCCCATATACAGACTGGGACGACCTGTACTAACCAATGCTGCTCCTGACATATGTGCACTGAAGCTTGGGTGAAGGTCCAGGGTGGAAAATTTACCTGTGGCTCGTGTTTTAATGTGATTTGGTATTGACGCACATGATGGAAGAAGTACTCAATTGTGTTGCTTAAATAAAAATAGAGATAATGGAACAAAATACTCAAGTACAACTATTAAAGTACTCATTTAAAGTGTATTTAAAGAGTAAAAAGCAGGATTTTGCTCTGATTCTGGAGTCTTATAAGGCTTCAAATGTCGTGATTTTAATCAAGATTTGGGCTGATTCTTTTCATAAAAACAATTAAAGCAACAGTTTTTTTACTAGATTTTTTTGTATATTTTTGTTTGCTCAAACTATAAATGTATTCAAATAAACCCTCAGGCTTTCTGATAGGTCTCAAACTACAATAAAAAATACTTTTACTTTTCAACCCAGTTCAACATTGTAGTAGAGTAGTGAAGTGTAGTGAAGTAAAAGTAAATGGTATGCACTTTAAAATGAACTTACATTAGTACAGATACCTAAAATGTAGACTTCAATACAATATTTTACTGCTTTTGCGTTGTTATCTTCTGCCACTGGTGGGCGATGCTAAAAGGAACTATAATCTGATATGATCCTATATTATTTTCTTGGTATCTTACTGATATCATAGTGATTTGTGTCCCTTAAACGTGCTTCTGGGCTCAAACACACCTTACCCCACCCATTCCTCCTACTGTTTGTTACCTTTTAAAGACAATACATCGACATGAAAGACATACACTGAGATTGTAATCCGGGCATAACCCCAACTCCATTTGAATAAAGGGAGAAGCAGACTTTTCATCAATTCTAATAAAAGTAAGATTAGTAATTATTGCAAAATGAGTGAGTTAGTGGAATATTTGTAACACTGCTAATCCAAACCATATCGATAATCCAACTGCTCCTTACGCTGTGACATGTGAGAGACATTAACACCTTTTCTGGGAAATCAATCTGAACATCTACATCAAACTGTGGGACTTAGACACTGGACAAGGAAAGAGCACAGAGTCTAGCACCACGTCCTGGCACCGCATCGATAAACACCAAAAGAGCAGAGAAATGCCAGCCCCCCCTCGCCCCTCTGCCCCGGAGAGGCTGGGCAGAGCTCACCTACACGTCTACACTTCAAAATACATTCAGATGACATTTTACTTTTAATATATTTGCTGGTTTAAGTTGGTGCAAAACAAAACAAATGCAAAACAAAAACCTGGAGGCAATCTCAAGGTTTGTGGAGAAATTTTGACAAACACTTTTCGTTGTATTATAAAAAGAAAACCCAAAAAACTAACAAAAAAAAAAACATTTCTGCTCAGTGCGACCTGACAAAGAACTTTTACGGCCAAAAGCAACTTTAGAAGGATCTCAAATCTATGTGATCTTTCTTCCAGGATTGCTGTCATTACAGAAAAAAGAGTTGTGGGGCTTTGACTCAAAGTAAAACAAGGCTATACATCCACAGATACATTTCTGAAATACATGGATTGAGATTTATACTATCTATACTATCTATTTATACTACTATCCATTTGTCTCATAGTTTAAATGCACATTACCCAAGGGAAGGGAATGCAAAATAACATAAAAATAATAAATGTAGTAGCCTACATCCAACTACTTAATTAAGACAGAAATCAAAATCTTTTACAATGTCTCTGTTCTATAAAACTACACTGTAAAAAGGTCATGTAAGGTTTCAAATCTTAAAGCTACAGAAACACTCCCCCTCACATGGCCTCTACCTCAGAGCGCCCGGTGCAGGGCGCTCTGCTGGATACCCCCCAGCACAGGATCCATTCCACAAACTACTTTTACCAAAATATGCCTAAAACCTGACAATATATCCAATATGTAACTTAAGTTCCTCCAGAACTGCACTGTTGCTGTGAAGTGGAAACAGATTGTATTATTTTGCTGCTTATTAACAGTAGAGTGAATGTATTTTACTAAGCACATCACAGCGTTTTGTCCTGAGAGATGCAGTGCTGGAGGGCAGGGCCGACAGGAGCTGACAGGGACCAGAGGCAGGACATTTACTGACATGGCATGACTGATTGATTTAATTTGAGGTGGCCTCAGAAGTCGAACTGGTGGCCAGGTGTACAACAGCTCCATATTAATAGGAGCGTGAGCACCACTTGGGCCAGTAGCCAGGCATTACACTGGGTTTAAGACAGCGACAGCCGGGAAAGCTCGCCAGGTCCTCTCCAAGTCTCTGCAATCTGCAATGCAAATCAATCAGCAGTGTGTGGTCGTGCAGCGCTGTGCAGAACAGGCCGCTGGAGCAGGCTCTGCTGAAATGATCTGTTTGTGCGCTCAGAGCCATCCCTCTCTGTCAGGTGCCATGACCACCTCATCGCCATTGCTCCAATTAGAGCAGGATCCCCAGAGCAGGCGGTGTGATGGAAGACACAGCACTGATACACCGCTCATCTCAATCAGCCAAAGTGGACATGTTGGAAGCCTTTGGTGCTCGTTCTCTGCTTTGCATGGTGGAAATCAGACTAGATAATAGAGAATAGGGTTTACTAAAGCAAGTTACAGTTTGGATATGCCATGATTTACTTCTTGCTTAGTACAAGTTAAGTACGTGGGCTGAAGGTGATTCACTGGATACAACATTTGCATAAATGGTTCGTTACTGGATCCAGTTCTGTGGATGTGCTCGTATCTATGATCAGTCCTGCCAAAGTAAAAGGAGGAATAGTGCTGTGCAGGTGATCATATCTGATGGGGATTCTTCTGTCATTTCACTAAATTGTACAATTCTCCTGACCCTGTTGCTATGGCAGCAGAGCTGTGGAGGAAAAGCTGGGCAGCTGAGAGTAAATCTTTTCATTGATCACTTGGTTTCACTTTCATCATATCTTCTGGTTAAGATGAAATGCCTTATTGGAGTGGTGCACTCACACATAGAAGATTAAATGGTTTGATAAAAACGCTGTCACTGTAGCAAAAAAAGAACAGTGTTGATTTTTTTAAGGCTCAGACAAAAAATGCAAAGAAAATGATTTAGTAACCTATTTATTAAATAAATGTAACACTGGCATGTATTTGTGACAGGACTGGAGGGCAGGCGTAATGAATGGCTGCTCTGAAGTCATTTAGAAGAGATAAAAACTAGTTTAGTTTAATTAGATTTTCCAACAGGAGGGGGTGTTGTCCCAGTTCTGAAACAGAAAAGGCTTTGTGAACATTTAAAGCTCTGACGAAGAGGCTATACAGTAAAACACATGATAGCACTGGATTTAACTCAGTGTGAGAGGAACGTCCTGCTGCAGCCACACAACTGGACATTATATCATCAATTATATAAGAAGAAACAGCTTTAATCTTTTGGTCGGAACAACTCGTCACCACATCTTACATTTTAGGGATCCCTTGTTTGACCAAACAAAATACAAAAAAAATCCTCTATACTGCAAGTACAATAGTCGTACTTAGAGCTCATTTTAAAAGGAAAACATAATGATCAGAGAAAAACATGTATTTTGTCCTTGGCTTGTATAAAATGAGCCCAAATAAATTCACTTAATTTATGTATTTCTAACTGCAACCTCGAGACATAGAACCACACACTATTATATGGGCCTGTCTCCTGAGTTCTAACCACAGTCACCACATGTGATTGTCTGTTGACCTCTGCACCAGCACTGGGTTAATTTGAGCTGTTTAAGGGATAAATATGACCTGTGGTTCAAATATGTCTGAAATCCACGCTTGACTGAAGAGTAAAATAGCGGGTTGTGCCTGAAAATCAAGGAGCTGATTAGACATCATCCTTAAGCAATGCCAGACCGACCCCACCTCACCTGCTGCTGGAGCTCGGATCAAATAGAACGGAGCAGATGTAATAGCGCGGCTCAAGACTCTTCATATTTTGATCTACAGACATCCACCTGATTTTGAGCACAAGTTGTTCAAGCGGCCGCGTTGCAAGCTCGCTGACGGGGCAGACAAGAGCGCGACTGCGGACTGAGATGGAAAACAAGCTCGGCATTGTACGCGCCTCAGAGGACACTACATGCCAATCAATGGGAACAATTAATGCCTCCGCGAACAGCAGGTCCCGATTCAGCGACTGATGGTCTAATTGGATAGACCTAAAGAGGTGGATGGACGACCCCCCCCCTAAACGAAGCCGCGAATGGAGACGACCTTACGAACGACCCCGGGTTCAAGGGTCAATCGGGACAACTCGGCTTAACCTCGCAACAGCGCGGGGACTTTAGTATCAACTCAATTCATGTGTCAGAAGAGCGCCGAGCATCTGGGGCGCATTCTTCCAATAAGGTTCAAAATGATGGAATAATTAGCCGTGACAAGTGGATTTGAGTTCATTCAATCTAAAGAATCTGGAAGCCTTCAGGAAAAACGTTGTTAACAATTAAGTCTTCTGTTGCTTTGCAAGAGGAATATATAATACCATGAAGTGTAGAGCTGATACAAAATACAACTCGTGTCAATCAAGCATTATTTCAGACTCCAGGGGGTCCATGTAGAACATTTAAGACAGATAGAAGTTGAGCAGCACAACAATAATAATGCTCTTTAGACTATAGAAGTAGTTCCTATGCAAGCCCATCATCTTATGCTACTCCTAAAACATTACAATATATCATGATAACAAAATGCAAATACCATATTTTTGGGGCTATAAAGTGCACCGGATTATTAGACGCAGTATCAAATAATATGTCAGTTGTGTCATTGTCCACACATAAGGAGCATCGGATTATAAGGCACAATAAGAGAAACAAAACGCGTGTCCGATAAATGGAACTTTATTCAGGTCATTTACAATAACTCTCAGTTGTCGCTAACACAAAAATACAAGTTTAACAGTTGGTGATTTGGGCATCAAACATGCCCGGATCCTCTCAACATTGTTCAGTTTTAACACAAAAATACAAAACCTGAAATCTGCATGGTGCATGTCTCTTAACAGGTGCATTTTGGGTCCTTGAACACCACACGGCAGAACTACCGGTATGTTGCACAGTCGCCCTATATGTGGCCAACATATTACTCCTCCTGACTCGCCCACTAATACCTTATTAGACTAATGTGGACAACATCAAATCGGTTGGAGGTTAAACACAACCAAAGGTCACACATAAGGCCACTGGATTATAAGGCCACTGTGGATTTTTGAGAAAATGTCATGATTTTAGATGCGCCTTATAGTCTGAAAAATACGGTAGTCTTGGTCTAGTTCTGGTTTAGTTGGTTAAGTAAATTCAAAATAAGTAGCAACATAGCAAGAGACTGGTGTTAAATAAAGCATAATTATACACCCGTATATGTACAAGTAAAAATAAAGTGTAGAAATATAGTAATACACATATATATAAGAGCTTGTAAGGAGAAACAGTGCAAAGATGGAATAATGATTGACATGACATAAGGTTATCTATGACAGAAGGGTGAGTTGTTGTACAGTTGTATGGAGTGTGGTATGAATGTGTCTCGTGTCTGTCACTGTTTGAGTGGAGCTGCAGGAGCCTGTTGGAGAATGAGCTCCTCTGTTCCTCTATAGTCTAGTCCAGGGGCTGAAGTGTCCAGGATGGAGAGATGCAGTTTGTCCAGTGTCCTCTTGTCCCTCACAAATGTCTCCAGCTCACAGCCGATCACGTGACCGGCTTTACGGATCCAAAAAAAGTGTGTTTTGTCAAAAGGAGAAGCACAACTGGACGTCATTTGCGTTTTAAGGCTGCATGTACACAGAGTACTGCATGTGGAGAGTCAGTCTACTGCATTAAGCAAGAAGTATTGATATGCACTTACAGGTGTAATCATTCATTTAGGACCAGTAGAGACACAAATGCCTATTCCGCGGACTAGCTTGAAAGTGAAAGAAAACACTGTTTGTTTTTGAAAGACACGCTAAGATTTTGCTAATTCCACTTGTATGTGAATGGCTGCTGTTAAATACAATAAAAAGTCTCTTAAAGGTTCTTTTGACCTGAGCGTTTTAAAATTTATTATTTAAGTATTCAGGAGGACAGAAAAGGAGAGAGTAATTACGCGCACAAAGTCAGACTGGTCTTAAAAGTCCTGGTTGACTTGGCAGGTGCTAATGGGATGTTTGAAAGCTTTGGGGTTTGTGGAGTGGAAGCCGCCGTCTCAGACAGTCCCAGGCAGCAGCAGCAGACACTCAGTCATCCAGAGGAGTTCACCCTGACGCATTGTGACAGGCGCAACACACTGACAGGAGCAGCATAGTGACAGGAGCTGCACCCGCCCGCTCGCCTCAGTTCAATATTGTGCCACAAACTGAAGAGCAGGAGCCAGTCGACCAGAGAGGAGCGGATTTAACGTTACAGCATCAACTTTGACAGAAAAGGGAGTTTATTAGATTGTTGTTTTTGTGAATGGGAAAATAGATGCGAGTTTGAGTGAGATGTGTGTTTGAAAATGCGTCAAATGGGCAAAATGAAATCAGCAAATTGTAGATACTTGGACAAAAGTACTTGTATATGTGTGTACATTCTGCTTTGTATGAAAAGTTTTTGTTAAATGACCCATATTATGCTATTTTCTGATCTAATATAATGTTATTTCCTCATCAAATCAATCTTTGGTGTTGTATTTTGTTTCATGCGCACATGTTTATCACACAAACCCTGCACACGCACACTGAGCACTTCTCTTCTTCATGGAGCAGAGCATTTTGAGCTTTGGAGATGCAGACAGACTAATAATAAAGGATTACTCAAACATGTGTGAATGAAACAAAACAGAACTCCAGGTATGTTTCTGGTGCGCTAACGACATTATAACAGGATTTATAGCTCGCAAGAATCCATGTTGTGCAGTAAAATGCCTTTAAAGTAACCAAGAAGATTAGAGACCGAACATAAAAACAGTCGTTAGTAGAATGAAAGGAATAATTAAAGTAGCCGGAAAGTTGTAAAGAGCCAGGTAGACTCGGAATGTCTAACACAAGAGAATGTATTTACCATAATGGGATGTGGAGACATGAGCACTCAACACAATGTGGCAGTATTCAGACTGTGGTCCAATAGTAGGGAGTATTATACCTCTAATGACATAGGTTGTAGATTAGATTATGCTTTGTAAACAAGGATTGAGCCCATGAAGTAGTAGTATCATAGTATCCACAATAATAATTATAATCTACACAACAAGGTAATCTATAAACAGTATAAATTAAACGTATAATACTCCCTACAACAGATGCAAAGTCGCGACCATAGACTTTTTATAGTCACAGGTCTTAAAATGTTCATATTTTCCAGCTCTACATGGTCCGGGTAGTTTTATTTTGCTGTTTTGTGTGTGAAAAAACATATTCCTAATACAGAACCTGGCTCCAAATGTGCTTCTTTAACACTATGGGTGATGTCACAGTTGCCTGGTCCACTTCTTTATCCAGTCTATGGTCTGGACTGGACTAGGTTCCTCAGTGTTTTGGGGGTTTAGGTTTCCAGGTGAGACCGGTGCTGATGGTGAATAAACTTGTCCTTATTATAGTCAAAGTGATTATAGGACTGGCAGGGGGATTTGCTGGCAACATGCATTTCTGGTGCGGCTAGAATTATTCTCTAAGCTATTTTTTCCTGTGGCCATTAGGCATGCCATGTGTTCCTCCAGCTGAAGAAACCTGAGTGCCTAGATGAGCGAATAAATTGCCTGTATCACAATATGCAAGGAGCAGAGCAGCCGGCTGAATGGCCATGTTAATTATTTATGGAGGGAAATGTTGCTTTCACTAACAGGTCAGGCCTCGAACGCTGCCGAAGACACTTAACATATGCTACTGCAAAACCATTAGCACCTCTTCTCTTCGCTGCTCAATTAAAAACAAAAACAACAAAATAACATTTATTATAGCAACATTTCAGCCAAAACAAAGCCCGAGTTTGTCAAGGAAGACAATTCAGACTGTTGGGGTTACACATGTGCCACCATTCCACCAAAAAGCACCAGCCAGATGTTGCAAATTCCCTACAAAATATGAAGTCATTATGGGACTAAAAGCACGACTAAAACATCGCGTTTGGCTCAGATTGGGCCTATTAAGAACACTGACAGGTCAAGTGAATGTGAGATTACTCTTCTGTTAGGAGGATAAAACAGCCAAAGATGGAGTGGACCTGTTTTTTAAAAGATGAAATGGGGCGGCTCATCTCTCTTGTGGCACTGCGCTCGTGCAGGCGGCTTTGTAAACAAGAACGCGCTCGTAATGACCTGCCTGGTGTAATAAGTTACATTTTAGAAGTGAAAGTACAAGTAATTATTCACACAACAATGAATCCAGACAAGATACTTAAGCTGACACAGTGCATTTTTGTTGCCTATAAATGGATTGGACATTAGGGCTGCACGATATATCGACAAAAATATCGTCATCGCGATAATGGCACGTGCGATATCCACATCGCAAAGATGCGTGATATTTTTTAATTGTTTTATGTGTAAATCGTGAGTTTATTGCGTTCTGGAGTTCACAATTCCGACGCGCCCTTAAACGTAATGTTTTGCTAGCTAGAGCGAGCGCGTGGACTCGCAGTGCATGACGGGAAAACACTACAGTCACCATGGCGGGTAATGAAGAAGTCAGTGAAGACGACAACAGCCAACAACTTGTGCCTAAAAAGCACAGCAGCTCCGGAATTTGGGACTTTGGCTTCAGACGGGACGACGTGTCACAGACGCAAGTGCTGCGCAAGTCGTGCCGGAAAGTTATCGCAACGTCGAGAGGAAACACGACGAACTTACACAGCCACCTCGAACGCAACCACAGGGAGCTATACAGTGATTTTATTCAGTCAAAAACTTCAGCGACCAATGTTACGCAGGTACAGTCGCAAAAACGAAAAGCACAGACGAGCTTAAATGAAAGTTTTGCGTGCGGCACTCCTTATGAAAAACGTCATAGAGGCAAACATGTGAATGTACGAAGCATTTTTTTTAGGTTAAAAGAAAATATCGCAATAATATCGTTATCGCAATGCTTGACACCCGTATCGCATATCGCATTCATTTTCAATATCGTGCAGCCCTATTGGACATATATGGATTTTAACCAATATGACACAAATATAAGTCAATAATATAGTGGAAGTTTATTTAGTCTAATATAATCCTCTATAATCCATGAACAGATGAATTACACATCATTAAAAAGGGAAATAATGGGTATGTATCATTAATGTAAAAATGTGTTCTGTTAGGTTGAAAAGTTTGGGTAAGTAAAAAAAAGCAATAGGCCAAAGTTGTGTTTGGATTGTGCATTATACAAGGCACAATGTCTCTGTTTGGATTGTGTATTATACAAGGCACAATGTCTCTTGCATCAAATCACTCCAGGCGCCCTTTCTCCTGCTTCAACTATCGGAGACTATCTTTGGCTGAATTGTTAGTTTTGTGAAGGATTTAGAGAGACATGGTGCAATGGCTTTGGTATTGCTTCCTGCAAATTGCCAGGTTGAATAACAGAGTTTTTTGTTGGTTTCTTTTGTACTTTGATGTATCCCACTGTGTGTTCTTCCAAAACTTGAGAGAATAAATTGTCTGCTCCAGCCACAGAAGAGGAAAAAATCATTTATTTTATAGATTTCCTGCTTTACCATCAAAGGTTACCCTTTTAACCTTAGCCTCTTGCTTCCTTATTGGCTTAGCTATTGATTGCCCTCCGTCCACTCTTAAGCCTCCAAGGTGACCCATAACTAATAAACACTGCTGCAAAAATGGGCCAAATGCACAAACCTAAACAATATCACACACGATTGTCCACTAGAGGATGTTGTTTAAGTGTTAAGTTTGCTCTAACATTTTCAATTAACATCAGTGGCTTAAATACAAACTTCTAGGAATTATTGTTTTTTGTTTTGTTTTTTTATCCAAAAGGGAAGCGGTTCAACCATTTATCTAAATTATTCACTCATTTGGTAAATCAATAGTCATTATTTGAGAAAACGTAATTACAAACTACTTTAGTTTTATTTTAAGACTTTCTGAGATTAGATGGATATTGAATATGAACTGTATTGATCCTAAAATAAGAATTATTCATGACCAGCATCTGCCATATAACAGTCATTACAATACAATTAAAACGTGTTGTGATGGGACTCCATTTAGATGCTAAAGAATAGACTAGATGTTAATACCCAGTGGTAATTTTAATGTTTTTTAGAACATATTAGACAGTTTATATTATGTGTTATAATAAAATCAAGATTAAACTGTTCAGGACAAGTCACATTTCATTCATTTATGTGACTTATAACTAGTTTTAGTATTGAATAGTATCTGAATTTTGATTGAGGGTTGTCAGAAGTATCAGGCGTCATCTTCTTGCATTGCAGAACACAATTGATGTGTGCTATACTGTCATTTTTTCATGAAGAGGACAAAGTGCACCAAATTCAAACAGAATAGTGAGGCACAATTCTCTTTATTCATTATCCGCCACTCTTCCTGGAACTCTCTTCCATTAGGGCAATAGTAACTACTCCACAGCCTCCAAATCTCGATGAACAATATATTTAGATTAGAGCCGTTGTGAGTGGATAAGGAGTGCACGCGGCATTGTTCTGCGCTTCCCTCTGCACCAGGAGAGGGTCAGGACGAGGAGTGCGATAAAGAGTGAACATCTGTCTCATAAGTGTTTCTCTATTATGCTCCTATTGTGAAAGATCAGCACCTGAGCAAACAAAAAGCCCCCATTATGAGACGTAGACTGAAGCCTGCCCTGCACCTTGCTGCGCCAGTCATAGAAAGGAAACCAACAAAAGCTGCTGATATTGCTTAGACCCTCTGCATATTTCAGTCTAGAGCGCTCCTTAGACAAAACCAACAATGGCCATTAGTTATTAGGAACCTCTGGCCCTCAAGCTCCGCCAAAAGTAGCTCTTAAGGGCGAGAAATACGTGGTGCGGCGTTTGTGTTGTGTTGTGTGCGCTGCAAAAATCCCTCTTTTAAAATGAACACTTGACCTGCTTACACACATTGGAGTGTCCTTTCCACGGTAATGCTATTTTGCATAATGCCATTACTTGCTGAAAGCATGAAATCGCGCCGCTTTGGGTTGATGTGAAAGCGCATATGTAAAAGCAGGACCGCATGGGGGGACAGGGCTGCTGGATGGCGTGTAATATTTTGGTCGTGTCGTGAGCTACAGTTTTTATCGCAGCGGAATAGTTTTGAATTTTAATCAAGCAGCCGTGAACATTTGTGGGGTGCAAAAACGGCTATCTTCAAGTGCACCCAGATCATGTCCAATTTCAATTTGTATGCCTAAAATTATTATCGTTTCTGTGCTACTTCAGGAAATGGGGTAACGGACTAACCCACGAGTCTTCATCAGATAAAAAACACTGGCCGTCATCACACTACACATGATTACTCGACCAAAGGAAATGCTCCAGAAATTGATTATTGCAGAATGTGTGAGTGCATGGAACACATTTAGAAATAAAACTTTAAGAAAACTTATGTCATGTTTCATTTGGATCTATGAACAACAGTACTACATTAAAACATAATAAAAATAATCCCAGTTATATCCAGTAATATTATTAACAAAAAGTGCATTTGTAAGGATAAAATACACACTTCACTACAACATATTTAACATATCATCATCAGGATTGTTAGCAAATACTTATTTTGGGCAGTTTTACAACAGATGTGGTAATTCTCTACAGTAAATAAGGGATACAGCTTGTCAGATTACTCATTTATTATTTTTATTAGACAAATAAAATTGTATGACATGAATTATTTGAATGTATGTTTAGACTGAGAGAAAACTGTGCATGTAAAGCTGCATTTTGAAAGGATTTTGTGTATGATGATGAGTAATTTCCAACAGTTTTTCCAACTTTTCCAAATTGCCACTTGACAGATGTAAGTCTATGATAAATATTCATCACAGGAACATAAACATAAAGTGTATAAAGTGTATAAAGTATAAAGTGGACTGAGTGACGTCAACACAAATGAGGCTCACAGTGCTGCCGGTTACAGGTGCGAATTTGAAGTCAGGCTCAGTTTTTTTTTTTTTACTGACAAAATAGTAAAATAAAAATCCAAGGATCATGTTGAGCATGATGATTTGAACATTTTAAGATCAAAATGACAAGGTTCCACGCAGTAGTTACAGAGAAAGGAGCCACAATATCCCAGTACAAGTCATGGAGGAGCTGGAACTGTGCAAACTTCCTATCTGGAACTAGAGCATTAACTAGGGCTGCACGATATTGA
>KN489856.1:0-44222 GCA_000787155.1 Scartelaos histophorus
AAAAAAACTTTAAAAATATATATATTTTATTATATTTTTATATATATTTTTAATTAGGCTCAAACAAAGATTAAATTTACAGTTTATTAAAAGCTAAAAGTTTGCTGAGGTGTTATTATTGTTTAATTTACATTTAATTCTATTGCTTATAACATTCCTGTCTCCTCACACTTACGGAACTAGTTATTCTATACAATGTTAAAACAAGTGTAAAGTGGAATAATATAGCCGATATAAGGCATAAATGATTGTTACTTGCTGCAGTACAGTACAGTAACATACAGTCAAGGTAAACCACATAACAATCCCCCCACCTCATTTCAACCTGACCTTTCTATTTCAGGGACCTTATAATTAGAAAGCATGAACCCCTTTGTTATGTTTAATGTATCCACGCAACCACTTGCCAGCATATTTCAAGGGTCTATAAGAAGCTCCATATGCATTCAGCACAAAAATGATCTCATAGTTAACAGCAAAATGTTCATATTCTTTCCAGTAAAATAAATACTTTTCATTTATTTATTTGTATTTTCAGGAATTTCCTTGGCTCACACGCTCCAACCTGTAGCCAACCTGTTTGCCCGGGCAAAATTGAGTGTCCTGTTCTGTAACACAGTTGCCTTAATTCCTGTAAAAAGTATTTTTAATCAAATGCATTTTTTATAATTTAGCAATAAATACATACATGAAAGATTTTTAAAGATGTGAAATATAGTATTTTTGCATTATAAATAAACAGTGTTGCTAACAAACCTGGATGTATTTGCATAACATAGCTATTACTCTGCTAATTACCTCTCCTCAAGACTTGAATTAATGCAGCCATTCAATTATGTAGGGCAGACTGAGCACTAAAAGTCATTTGTGTTTGTCTAAGTGGATTCCACTGGGCACATGGGAATGCATTATGCTTTAAATTAATCACTGACCGATCAATATTCTTCAAAAACGGTGGTCTGGAAAAACAGCACATATGATGATAAGAGCTTTGTATAAAATGTCTTCTAGGTTACGTTAAGCCTCTTCCCATGGGGGTGTAGTGGAAACAATAAGAATCCCCTGCAGTAGTAGAGTCTAATATTGGCACATGGAGCAGCTGGCAGACTGTCCTCTGTAATTTTAGCCCACACTGATGCAGAGGAAAGATTTAATGGGCAGTGGTCGGCATACCCTCTTGTGAGGACGTAAAGGAGAGGGAGGGGGCAGAGGGAGGGGGCAGAGGGAGAGGACGGTGTGCAGAGTCAAAGCAGCATGCAGCCTCGGCTCGGACTCAAATCAAGTCAGACACCACCTGCAGCAGCATGGAGCTGCTACCTCTGGGACTATCTCTGTTTTTGTGGTGCTTCTGTAGCCTCGTCCACTCCTCCTTTTTGGGCAGCTTAAATTTCCTCCCAGCAGGTTAGTGTAATTCAATATACTTTATATATCTACAAGTGTGCTGTATAAACATATAAGAGCCATTTTCACCAAGCAGTGTGCATTTATTTTAGTTTTTATTTATATGTACACTAGACACCTCTATTAATAGAATGATCTGATGTCCTAAGAGGTTTTGTGTGTCCACAAAATGTGCTGATAGTTTGCACTCGCTGCCCTGTTGCTTGTTTTGCCTTTGCATGTTTAAACTATTTTATTTATTTCATGATCATAATTAGTCATTATATTGTTACTCCTGTGTTTTCATATGTGACAGGACATATCTAAACACAAATGGGACTGCAATATAATCTGATATATTTTTAAATTGCACAAAAGCAAAACAAAAAATATACCCATACGAAGTTACACAGATTTCATGTAAATAACTGCGATGTCTGGTTCCATAGCCCTGAGAGCGCAGGAGCTGCAGCTGCAGAAGAGGTTCAGTCCATGCTGTTTGCTGAGTCCACCGCCACCCCCCCTGTTTCCACCGCCCCCTTCACTTTGGCGCCGCCATGCTCATGTGAGTCAGTCATGTGACCTTCTATTGTGGCGTATATGACAGATGATTTGTCCTTGGGTAATATGTGCTCCATGTATTCTTTACCTGTTCAGGAGATTCATTTATTCATTAAAAAGCGTACATATATAATATATAATAAGGTATTATTGTTCTTCAAAGCATCTGTGTTTCTTTTATTTGAATACTGGTACTACTACTGGTTTTATTTATTTATTTTTTATTGGTTTTATTGTTTTGCACTAGTTGGATCAAAATGAGCATTTATTGTGTTTGTTGTCTTTTATTGTTTATCGCATGTGCTATATAAATAGATTTGGATTTTGGATTTGGTGTGACCAAAGAATAACTTGACTCAACAATACTACAGGATGAAGGTGTTTCTCCTGATAAAAATGGAGAAGCAGGAACAGAGACTGGAGACAAAGGTTCGGCCTGTGTAAATGGCAAGCCTGGATCTGTTGGGCCCACAGGACCTCAGGTAAGACCAAAACCACCCCAAACCCTAAGGGTGTTCAGGTAATGCTCTGCCTTTAAAGTATCCATCCAACTATTGATGGTTTTGAGATTAGAGGATGTCATATGCCAGATGGGACAGAGACAGTGTTCCTCATTGATTGCAGTGTATTCACCCCCATCTGTAAATATTATTGGCCAATAAAATTAGTTGTGATTTCATCTGAAACTCATTTTATGGCAAGATTTTCCATATAATCTCTACTACCCATATTTAACCATGTGTTGCATCTATATTGTTCTCGCATTAAGTGACCCCCTTCTCCAGCTCGTGTACCCCAGCAGAGCAAAGACATGGGGATTTCTTTGGCCCTTGCAACACAGTGGCCCATTAATACTCCACATTTAGCTGAGACACAAATAGCCTTTTTCCACTGCCTGCCAGTGCTCCACACATCATTCTGAGAAACCAAGGGAAGAGTGGTCTGACTGGAAAGGATACTAACTCACAGAAATTCCGGGGATTACCACTACAAACCCTCACTGAAATTACTGTAGTGGTAGTAAGAGAGATACTTGGTCTGGTCCAGTTTTTGAAGTGGAGCAGAAGAGCTGGTTGAGTGTCTCTACTCTGTGTGTCGTGTTTGGTGTTAGCAGCAACGGCACCAGCTTCAGCAGCTTTTTACAGTATATTGAATAGCCACACAAGGAACCACTCAATCAATAGCAACCAGTCAGCCTTTAGTTAATTGAAATTGCTCCTGTGTAATAGGGCTGTGCAATTAATCAAATTTTAAATCTTGACTCCTATTATTGCACCATTCAGTTACAAAAATGCATTGAAAATACAATTAATGAGCTTCTGTGCAGCCACTTTTCTACTCTACAATATTTTTAAAACAAAGTCTAGCTAATCTAGATGAGCAAGTAATTATATGAGATATTTGTCATTTAAACTGTGAGTCAAATAATTCTCATGATGCTTTTTTACCATAATCTGTGTTATCGTTAATGCACACATGTCCTGGAGATAAATACCTTTATTTATATCTATTATTCATTTACATTCCACTTATTCAACTCCTATTTCTTGCTTGTTTCTCCAGGGTCCACCTGGCTTACCAGGCATTGAAGGGTCCAAAGGAGAAAAGGTTAGCAGGAGATCCTTCTTACTGTTACATCATCCTGATAATATCAGCTTTTATGTAATCATTGTGGCCCTTTGTCACGAGCTGGACATTTTAATTGAGCAGTTGAAAGATGCTAGCTGGAAATGTATTAAGTGACCACTGTCCATGTCCTCTCCTCCACATCCTGTTGTCAGGGAGAAATCGGGAGACCTGGGCCGAAGGTGAGTGTCATCAATCATTTCTGGATTTAATGAAAAATAAATAAAATTAAAAATTGTCTTGTGTTTCCTTATGTAAGTATTGTCTCTGTTTGTGCATCCGTCTAATTTGTGACAAATGAGTGGGTTGAATCAATTGTTTGATGGCCCTGGGCTGTAATGCTATTATACTCAAAAGGTGCACATTATCTCAATGACCTCTTGGAGCCATCGCTTGCCTTGCTTCCTCTCCTTAAACCACCTTGAGCCTGGTTACAAAGTCAGGGCACTGCGTTTGGACAAATAGCTCCTAAATGATGTGCTCAGTGCTGCCTTGGTAGAGCAGTCTAAACTGTCCAGTAGGAGCCTTTGGGTGGCAGGAGCCTGACTGAGCAGCTTTGCAGCACTGCAGTGTAATTTAGCTTAGTGCCTCAGCCAGGCCATAAATCATTTCATTTCCCACAGCACAGTTTCCTGTTCTATATACAGACGCATCATTTAATTAAGAAGAACAACAAGGCTTGTTAAAGTCATTTGCCCCAACATGTCCTGGTGTTTGATAAGGACAAGAGCTTATAGACTTGTATTGGGGACATGAGTGTTTGAAATGCATCTTTCATTTGAAATGTTTTACTATAATTTAAACATTACTCAAAATTAGTTTTATTCAATTAATCTAACTGGTGGTTTACCTTAAAGAATAAATGTAATACTCATCTCTCTTAGGGTCGGACTGGGCCACCTGGACTCCCGGGAAAGCAAGGACTTCCAGGATGGCCAGGACCCAATGGGCCTAAAGTAAGTCACAGGATGTAATGTATTTAGTGTTTAGTTATAGATCTCCCTTTTTACCGAAGAAAATTATATTCTTGACTTGCAAAAATAAGTACATAAGTTTGCAATGAGGAACAAAAACGTATATACCTACTTCTGAATTTGTATTTATTTACTTAGGGGGAGAAAGGTGACCCAGGACTAATGGGATTACCTGGATCCAGAGGGCCAATTGGTCCAAGGGTATTTTCCTTTTACTTAACCGTGGCTGTCATTGACATTGTATTGTTTTATAATAACTAACCATCATGTTTCATGCAGGGCTTGCCAGGATATAAAGGTGAAAAGGTATGTAAGCAAAGCCTTTGAAGATGCTTTTGTACAGTACAGTAACATAGTGCCATGTGCTTTGCAGGGCTCTCGAGGAGACCGTGGGGAAAGTGGATCGAAAGGAGACAAAGTAATTAGACATTAAATGAGAGCAATATCGTTTTATTATCAGAGGGATAAAATACCTTAATGTCATCACAGGGTGCCATGGGTTTCCCTGGAATGCTTGGACAGAAAGTGAGTGTTGTCAAGTAGGAGCCTGCTGCTGGACTGAAGTTTGGGATTAATTAAAAAGGTAACTGACAGCTTTACTAATAATTGTTTTGTGAAGGGGGAGATGGGTCCAAAGGGAGAGCCCGGAATCTCTGGAAATAGAGGTCCCACTGGGAGACCTGGAAAGAGGGGAAAGCAGGTAAGGTCACATGACTACCCCGTATCAGGAGAGAGCAATATTAAGTGTCAACAGGAAATGTGGTGTGTTTTAGGGAATAAAAGGAGACCCTGGCAGTGTAGGTCCAGTGGGACCAGCAGGTCCACAAGGGTCTCCAGGCCACCCAGGCCCTCCTGGATCAGCTGCCACAGGTAACAGACAAGTACCACAGCAAAATACAAATATAGTCCATTGCTATTGTTTTAGAAATAAGTAGGGAGTCTGACAGACATGATAGGGAGCACAGAGGCATGCTTGTAAATGAGCAAATGAGGTAGTAGCAGTGTCTTATTTAACACCCAGGAAATGCCATCTCCTCAAGATGCCCTCGTCATGACATCATGTGCCTAAAACAGAAGAACAGATGGTAGACTCTAGCCAGTGCATATGCACATACTGTGTTATGTCACCACACATTTTCTCTAGAATATTTTCAACTTGTGGGTGCTTGTCTTCTGAGTGTTCTTATTTTCATTGTGTTCCATATTTTTAGGTCTCTATATGGTTGGTTCAAAGGGTGCTCGTGGTCCACCAGGACCTCCTGGGAAATGTGGCTGCAATTCCCTCTCTAATTCTGCGTTTGACAACTATCCCTCCAGAGGAAACTTTGCCAAAGTACCGGCGGTGAGGAATTCTCTACTGCTACTGCTACTCAACCAAAATGATGAATTACAAATGTATTCTTATTGAAGAGCAAATTATAACTTTTTTTACTTCTCTAATATAGATCTTCGTTGTAAGCAATGAAGAAGAGCTGGATAATCTTCATATGGACAATGCTCTTGCATTTCGTAAAGACCAACGGTCTTTGTATTTTAAAGACATTGATGGCTGGTTACCAGTCCAGGTAAGGTAAATATTTGCATTATTTTTAATGAATTAAAAAGTTTTTTTATTCTGTGTTTTCTTTCCTTGTTCCCCAAGACATTTCCTTTTCAGCTGACTCCATTCCAGTCCATGGAGAATGCTCCAGACGACGGCTATTGTGGGGATGGTGTTGTGCAGATTTCCAGTGGAGAGGAGTGTGATGACAGAAACAGGGTCGTCACGGACGGCTGTGTCAGTAAGTCAGCCTCTTGAAATCCCCTGGGTTGTACTTTGCTGTGCACATAGAACATAATACCCAATCGTGATCTCTCCTCTTTCCCAGAGTGTAAACATGCTTACTGTGGAGATGGATACCGATATGAGGGCGCTGAGGAGTGCGATGGGAAAGACTTTGGATACCAAACATGTAATTCATATCTTCCAGGGTAAGATCCATTTACATGCATGCAACAAGGTTTGGAGCTAAAATCTGCTTTGTTGTAACAAACATCTTTCCTCCAGTTCATATGGTCATCTCAAGTGCACACCACACTGTCTTATTGATTCTACAAATTGCAAGTTCTTCACATGAGTGTTGCTGCACAATGGAAAACAACTAGAAAAAGAAGAATAATGCAAGGAACTTTCCAAGAGATTGCAGCTAAAAGAAGATTTACTTACTCTGGACATCTCTGCTGCTGAAATGCTGTGTAGCTCCATGGAGCTATAGAATGCACTTGGTCTTAACAGGCAAGACTTGAGATCTATGCCCTCCTCTGTTGCATTTTACCCTATGGAGGCAGCCCCTATGATATTTTGTTATAATAATTGATTATTAAGATTCACTGTGCAGTAGATAGTCTGGTGAGCAATTTTAACCATTGCCCAAATGTATTCTGCCCAAAGGAATGGCACTGAAATGCATGAGGCTGTGATAACTAACGAGTGATAGCAGCTCTTCAAGCTCTTCTCTCCTAAGCTGAAGGTTTGTTTTGCTTGATGATGACCAGAGTCTACTTAACCTTTTTGAACCCACTTTTTATGTTCTAGCTACAACCAAAACCAATTGGTAAACTTCATTTTCTGCATTACAAAACTCTCAGGAACCAATAAGCCATGGACAGTAGACCCCCTTGGGTAGCTGCAGTGACAGAGGCACATTGGTACTTTGTAACTACATTATATGTGATGGCTTGAAACTGTTATGTCCTTAATACCACTGGTGTATATACCTGTAGCTAATCTCTCAGTTGCTGGTGGTTTACAGTCATTACTGAACTGCTGTTATACCTCTATATGATCTTTCTGTCTTACCACACACAGTTAAGGCTCTGTTCTTAATTGTGCAGATGTCAGTTGTTTGTCACTTTGGTCATACTTTTCTTATATAAGCTAATGTCTTTGCCAAGGGACTGCTTTTCTCAGCCATATTCTCATCTGGTCAGGTGATGCATTGGACTACTTTAAGACTGTTACAGTGTGGGCTTGTATATAGTTTTTTCGACTGGTGCAGAGAATAGCTCTACTGTGTGTTTGTACATTGCACTGCTTTAGTGTGTGTGTGATGCACAAAGTACATTTGAAAAATGTCCTTTTTGTGGCCTGTAACACTGTGTATGCACCAAAATAATTGACCTACTATGCATGATAATGCTTTCTATGTGATCGTATGTAAAGTGAGATTGTGAAACCTTTTTTAAATATGATTTATGTTGTATTGGTGGGAATTTAAAGAACTATAAACAAATAAAATACTATACAACAAGAAAATGTTATCAAGTTTCTTTTTGAAATATGACTTCAAAGTGTTATGCATTAGGCCAATAGTAAACAATAGCAGTGGTCAGGCTGTTTAATGTGGAAGAAAATGTGCAGTCTGAATGAATCAGTGAAGAGCTGTTTGTGCCTGTATGTGTATAATAGATATAATGTAGTTTATGGTTTGTATGATCACTGTTCTTACTACACATGACCAAACATTTTCACGATCAGAACAATCAGAATTATAACTCACATGTTTAAAAACTAACAAGTGTTTCTAGAAACTGTGGTTAAATTGAATTTAACTGGCCCTGGACCAGAGACCAACAGCCTCACCTCACCAGCAGCATGACCACTAACTGCCCCAACTGCTCCCCCTTCTGCTGCCCCTTCTGCTGCCCCAGAGCCTCTGCGCTCTGAGTATTTATACAGAAATACAAGTTACATATCAAAGCAGAGTGGCACTTTAACACTTCCTAATCCAATTCACTTACATTTGAGGACAGCTAAACAACTAAGGGTGAGACATCCTGAGGCTGGAGACTGTGTCTGCTGAGCCTTTACACATGTTCATGACAGGTACAATTAACTTTCATTTACACAAAGGCAGATAGAGAGAAATATTTCCACAATTTTAATTTCCATCACAGCATGTTTCCTCTCCATGTCTGGATGGGTTTCCTCCGGGTACTCCGGTTTTCCCCCATTAACCAAAAACATGCAACACCCTATGAACAGTTTACAATCAAGGACCATCAAGGAATCCCTCCCTCCTGTGGACTCACCACCTGCAGAGGGGTTCATAGGGTCTGGGTCTGGTGCACAGAGTAATGGGCAGTGCTGCCCCCGCGACCCAGTAGAATCAAGCGGGAGAAAATGGATGGATGGATGAATGGAAATTACCCATTTATTAGTCTAGTCAGCATTACAGAGTCAAGGTGAATTGGCCTTTTTTTTTCAGAAACAGGTTGTGAAAATGCATAGGTTTGGTTGACATTGAATAAAAGAGACAAAGTAAAATATTACAGATTTATTACACCAGATCCAACCATTTACACGATCAAAAGAAACCCTTTGAATTATTACAACATTTTTACAAATGAATCACCCAGCTCCAGAGTTATGAATTAGGTTGCCAGTTTCATGTAGCTGACTGCTTGTAGTGAAATAATAAGTGACGAGTAAAGGCCAAAGGAAAATATAATGTTACAACATTTTCTTCATATAAAAGATTTACAAACGGTAGTTTGTTCAAATGGCTCAGTGACACAAGGCCACACAACACACAGAGGTGGAAAATGCACAGTGTACATTTATGTTTAAGTCCATAAGTCAATGGAGACACACTTTACTTAAGCAAAAAACAGTTTAAATAAATGGTCAATCACCCATCACCATGATGGACTGTAAATGTAAACTTACTTATAATAAATAGATGATATGAGGCCTACTCTGCATAGGTTTGTGCAGCGATGTTCAGTAACATCAGTGTCTGGACCTAAGTGTCCAGCCCACACTGTTTGGTCCCATACTATGTTTACGGTTTCGACATGCCAGGCTTGTCCACAGACTGTTGACAGTTGCTTTGTTGACTATTTTTTAATCAATGAAGCAACATTAAAAACACCAAACGCAGCAAAATATAGTACTTTGTAATAATTGTATTATTAGTAAATTGAGCATCACAATCAGCAGCAGTGAATGCCACAGGTTGCATCATAAACATGTAAACCACTGCCCTTTTAAAAAGACCTGACAATTTATCTGTTGCTTGGCAAAGCTCCTGTGTACTACAGCACATATGAATCTCCCCCAGGTGTGATACCTGAGAAGACACTTGCCTCCAAGCTCTTTTGTCTTTTAAAATTCTTCCCTAATCCAGATTATTGATTTCACACGACTTCATCAGACTCCAGGTTGTATTCTTCATACAAGGCATCTAAAATGGCCAGCTGGTTCTCCATGGCAGGCAGGTAGACTCCTAAATCTCTGTGCATGCCGCTGGTGAAGCTGCTCTTCAGCTCATCGCCTTCTCTGCTCACTAGGGCTGCAGTGAAACCTGCATACGATGGGGCAGCTCTCAGGGCCAACTGAAATAAAAAAGAAAATATTCAAATAAAATTCATAAGTGTGTATTCAGATATCTATAAGAATATATACACACCGCAAAAACCCCACGGACAACCCATCCATGGTACCGTCGAAGGGTCTTCCCATAGGCATTATCTGAGTCACAGAAACAATGAGCCACAGTTCTTGAGTACTTGAGAGGTTGTTGTAAAAATACTTACTTAGTGCTCTCTGGATGTCCTGCTGGCCTGTGTTCACTTCTAACAGAAACTCCATGAGAAACTTGAGTCCTCTCCGCAGCCACAACAGCGCCTCTGTGGCCGAGTTGCGCACCTGCGCCACCTCCCTCTCCACCTCGTGCAGAACAATAGACTGAAGGGTTGGGAAGTTGTCTGGATCTGACATCAACTTCTGATGTATTTTCTATTGAAATAAAGCATAGATGATGTAAAAGACCTGGTACAACATGAACACATATATATTTAAAGTACAATACAGGCGCACTTAAACCTACCTTAATATTTCCAACAAAGTCCATTTTAACTGGTGCAAACACTGTAGACCCCAATTTGTCTGAGGAAAAAACCCATAAAAGGTTTATATATGTGACAGAAGGATTTTAGTGTGTCTACATTTGATACCGTTTTATCAGTTTATATATTTTATATATGTAGAAAAAGTAAATTTTAGGAAAAACAAGATTTAGATTGTAATTATTAAGTTAGGTTTAGTCACACCAATAAAGATGTAATGTGAGTAATGTATGCAGATGTCTACTGACAAATTGCAGTAAGTTATTATTAGACTATTTTTAATTAAGATTTGAATGTTTTAAAATTATTTATTCTGCCATTGTTAACCAAAGTTTTCTTCAAACTTTTTCTGCAACATAAACACAGGTAATTCTACTTGCAGGTACAAATCTACTTAAATACAACATTTTAATAAGAAAAGAAGAAACAAGAGGATGTGTGGTTCCCTTCCACCATTACATGCATAGGACAGGACAAGTGGAGTCAATGGAAAATATAATGAGCATTAAAGAAAAAGATGAAATAACGAGGAGCTGCTAAAATATCAGCCTACCTAATACTGGTACTATTGCATAGCATGAGTCCAAAAACTCTTGTGTTGGGATACCATTGTCGTCGTCCAGGTTTATATCACTAAATCTACAAAAAAGATTCAAACAGGGCAGATATTAGATTGAAGTGAACCATTTTATTTTCAAAGCAAACTGCAAAATAAAAAGATACAGACATTTAAACAAAGCAAGAAGAAAACAGCATGCCACAACCTGACAGAGCAAGTCTGATCTATAGCAAAACACTTCAATAATTAGCTCTAAAATGAATACTAGAGACAATACTGTTTTGTTTAGTAACTAAATATTAGTTATTTTTTACACCAACAAAGAAACACTCTCAAAAAACAAGTTTGTCTACAATAAAAAAGAGAAATTTTGACATAAAAACTTTACAAACCAGTATTAGTTGAGGGCCTCTCTGTGTAATGTGATCAAAAAGAAAACACTATATAAAACACTTATTTTTACAGTTATAAATGTTACTAATAAATTATTTGTGATCGATACATACACATTTGGTCCACTGAAACAGTAGCTGTGCATGTTTACAACTTTTCTACAAGCTCAAAATGGTGCATCGTCTAAGTTGCAATCAGTTGCCGAGAGTAGTGGACAGTTGACAGGACATTACAGGATATGACTCTCCACAGGGGCATTGTCGTACCTGTGACTCATTGTGCTGAAGAAGGTCTCCACCTGTTCCGAATCCTCGCTCTCTGCCACGTCCTGCAGTTGGTTTCCTTCTGGGTCGATAAGGTCTTCCTGTTTGTGGCTGGTGACCCTGTTGTTGTTGTCATGTTCAGGGCTCTGGTCCTCTTTGTGCTTCTGCTCACTCCTCCACTCAGTGTCGCTCTCGTTGATCACAGCTGCCCGATCATCGCACTCGCCCTCAGAGCTATTCTTAGGAGTGTCTTCTTGCTCCTTGTCATTCGAGCTGTTGTTGTTAGCCGTCTCATTGTCTGCAGGATTAGACAAGCACACATTTAAGCACTGAAAAAGACCTTAGGAATGAAGTACCGGTTACTGGACGACTTTGGGTTCAGACACTTAAGTCATTCGAACACAAACCAGAGTCTTGATTTAACTTAATTAGATAGAAGGAAGAGAAGGCAGCTAATTAACTATTCCTGTCCTTACCCATCAGGGAATAAATGAGACTAATTTGTATTTGTAGGATCAAACTATACTAAGATATTACATAATTGTATATTGTTGAATTCATATTATTTCAAAATTAAGGGTGTGATAAAATATTAATAATGATATTGGTGATATAGTATTGAGAGTTGGCACCAGTGTTTTTTTTTTTAAGATTTATCAACTACAAACTACACTTTGACAGCACTAAACCTTTCACGGTAATTTGAAGAAAGAAGATGTCAGTTGAAGTATTCACTATTCTAAATATTAAAATATGTTTTGATCATAAATAACATACCACATAAGTGGAGCAACTTAACTTCGTTTTGTGTTGCGTAATTGAAAAGATAATCGGCACCTGCTTTACCTGAAGGAGGAGAGTTTCCTGCTGTTTCAGGTTCGTCTGGTCCCTCTGGTCCTGAGTCGAGACTCTGGTTGTCATGCGCACTTGTTCCTCCTGGGGATTCTGGCAGGTCTCTCCATCTAGAATTTAATATAGAGTATAGTTTAATCTCATTTTAAACTTCACACATATAGCAGAAAAGAAAACCAAACCTACTTATCTCCTAGGTTTTGCTTTAAATGATTGATGGGTCTAATCTGTAAGCAAGAAATAAGTTAGACATGTTACATTTATTTTATTGTTATTTTTGGTGCAGAATCCTTACCTTCTGTGGTTTAATAGCTGCTACTGGAGGAGATCCCGGTGGGCTTTGCGTGGCCATATCTGTGTTGAAAGTACGGTTTGCTATCTGCATGCACTCTTCTAATGTTTTCAAAAATGTTGAGCAAGTAGATTTAACCATGTCTCCTGTGTCCAGGCCAGTCTGAAAAGGACAAATAAACCTCTGTGAAACATGCAAAAATTCATTTTGAAAACATGTAAAATGGAATATTCAAGAGTAAAGAAGAATATATGTGAAACTGTGGTTGTGCTGCTGTGTTATTTTCTTTTGTGGGTTTCCTGTCATTCAATATTTGCTGCTACTTCTCACATTTCACAAGTTCATACAAATTTCTAACTTACCTCAGCTGGATTCCCAAGTTCATCACTGTCCTTGATTTTGTTTACTTGTTGCAGTAACAGGTCACAGTATAGCCGGAGTTCTGACATCTTAGTTTTCAGTGCCTCTGTATTCTCCTGCAGCTCTGAACATTAGACAACACATACGCATCAGCTCAGTGTCATTAATATGAGTAACTAACCTAAGATTTTTAAGTTAGAAAGAGTAACTTACCCTTTTCTCTCTTTGTTCGGTTATCTGTAAGGCAAGCTTTCGCTGTTCCCAGTGCTACCAGCCATTTTTGTCTTTCTGCTGCATTAAGAGCACGCAAGTAAAAGTACTGCTCTCCAGGTATAGTCAGGTCAACTCGCGTGGAGTCTGTGGAATGAACTACAAAAGACAGTATGCACCTATTATGTCATATTATTTACATTAAGTGCATTTATAAACCAATTAATATTATAAATGCAGACCTAGAATTTCACAAACAGAAATTTTTATGCTGCCTTTGCATCCTTTCCAGGCATCCTCTTGGGAGTCATAGTAGGACAGAGTTCCTCCTTCAAGCACAAACCAACGAGGCTGCCAACCTAAAAGCACAAAAGTTTATACTTAACAGCAACCTTACGGTACAATTAAAACCATGTAACCACATGTTACACGCAATATAACAACAAAGCTAAGTGAAAACTGACAGCACAAAGAGTTAACCATTTCTACGTAAAGTCAGGACCCATGTTGGCATCTCCTAATCAGCTGTTAAGTGAGATTACAGCCACAGACAGCCGAGCCATAACGTCAGATGCTTTTGTAGGCTTTGTTTTTTGGTTAGTTTACCTATAAAAAGCTAAAATCATGTGTGAACCATACACAAAACAGTCGATGCTAGCTAACGTCAGCTTGTGATTGTGTGTGTTGTGTATTACCGCTGTAACAAACTCCAGTGCGCTTATAACGCGGTCATGCTAGCTAGCCTCCTCAAAGAGAGAGTATTAGGACTACATAAGCAATGGAACTACGCAGCAACTTACCACTTATGTAATTCGTCCATTTATAAAGCATTCCTTCCATTGTTTAAGTCTGTTTTTCGACGGTCATCACTTGTTTATCATAAGATGTGATTCACAGCTGAGTGCAGAGACTCCATTGGACACTAGTGCATTTTAGCTGCTGTACCGTCCGCAGCTTTGGATCAGCCAAAGCCATTGTACAGACTCTGTGTTCAGTCTATGGGCAAAGCAGAGAAAAGTGCGTAAAGATCTTTAGTGGATACGGATCTGCGCACAAACAGGAGAAACTGCGCGGAGCCCTCCCACCTCCCGCAAACGCGTTCATCTGATAGGTTCAGAAAGAGTGGGCGGAGTCAATAATGAATGACATGTGCTTTGAACCAATGAGATTAACAGAGTCAGGCTTACGTAAAATTGTCTTATTTTATGTAGTCTATTTTAAGAATAAAACAATGAATAAATCTAAGCACAGTTTATTTTAGTTTTGATTTTAAAAAAAAATATATTATTTCGCCTGTCAGCTTTGAGCACATAATATGATTAGAGGTCCATCAAATCAGGACACTAGGACATTAAAAAAGGACACTAGAGTAGATAAAAATGTCAGCATACTGTCATTTGTATTTCAGAATAGTCTCCAAGCACATGGGGATGGACATCACTATTCACTAAGACCTGTATCTGGAGCTGGATCAGATGTGGTGATGTAACTTTGTTAGCTGAATGTATTTTTTGTTAAATTACATTAAGACAATTAGTCCGTTCAGATGCCTGGATAAAAGCTTACCTTGGCTTATACCATCATGAACGTTCTTCTGGCCTGAGAAATTAGATTTGTACCTCAGGCCTCAGGCTCAAGAGCTGCAAACCTGATTCCACAAAACAGTGAATTACAGCACATCTGTGTGCTGCACATTGTGCATTTAAGTAAAAATGTAGGCCTAAATATAATTCTTATTTTTTAGTATAGCCCATAGACTGTCTATGGTATAGCCTAATGTTACATTAGATTTTTTAACGTGACACTAACAATAAATCTTGTAAACAGACATTTACATTTGACACTGACAACTTGAACAAACTGGCTATGTGCGAAAGTTACCCAAACTAATTTAAAGAATGAAGTCTAAACCTAAAGAACCTCTTGTACCATAAATGTTGTCTTAAGTCACCATCTGGTGCTTGGGCCCTTGGTCTGCTGAGAAAATCCAGTGGATGTCAAAACTTGAAATGCTTAAAACTTGCAGCACCATTGCCTGCAGGCTACGTTGACCCCCTCACAGGGCTGGAGTTTGCAATGATTGACACCCTGCTAAACAAATCAGAAGATGCAACACAGAGTTTAAGGCGGATCTTAGGTTTTCTTGGTCCAATCGCAGCTCACAAAGGGCAAACAGCGGCTCTGGAGGCGCGTCTCTGTTAAACTTTGTTGCCACGTATTTAGCCTTCCAGCTTTAGCCGAGGCATGTGTGCAAAAGTATTTAGGCGCAGTGATTCGCGCTCTCTGTAGGGATTTCATTATGTTACTCTTTTGTGTGTCTGTCTTGCTGCCCTGGTTGTTTGCGTCAGTTTCAGGGGGCAAATTGCCGGAGCCAGAAGTTAAAATAGAAGTTCTGCACAAGCCGTTTATGTGTTACCGTAAGTCCAAGTATGGGGACATGCTTTTAGTCCATTACGAGGGATATTTGGAAAGTAACGGGACAATGTTTCACTCCAGGTAATTGACAACGTAACAAAGTTATATTCCTATGCTGCTGACTTACTCACTGATTAGCCTAATGAGACAAGACTAATTTGCAGTGATTTACTTAGGCCTGATTTACCATAAAGATATTTGCTCTACATGTTGACAAATGATCTGTTTGTTTTCAGTCGCACCCAAGGCGATACAAACCCAGTGTGGTTCACTCTTGGCATCAGGGAGGTGATCAAAGGCTGGGATAAAGGACTGAGGGACATGTGCACTGGAGAGCGCAGGAAGCTCACTGTGCCTCCTACACTGGCCTATGGAAAAGAAGGCAAAGGTGAGTGTGACACTGTGCAAATCAGTAATAAGGACATACAGGGATTAGTGAAGGTTTTAAAACGCCATTGCATTGTTTTTTGTTGTTGTTTTTTTAGGTAAAATTCCTCCAAGTAGTACTTTAATTTTTGACATTGAGCTTATGGAGATTAGAAATGGCCCCAGGTCTCATGAGTCTTTTCAGCTGATGGATCTCAACAATGACTGGAAGCTCTGCAGAAAAGAGGTTTGTTTTTCATAGGTCTATATGAAATAGTACAGGGTTTATATGTGCTTGTTTTATTGCTAATTCTGCTTTATCCTGTGCAGGTAAAAGAATACTTGAAGAAAGAGTTTGAGAAACATGGATATTCACCTAATGACACAGATCATGAGTCTATGGTAGACGACATCTTCAAAAATGAGGACGAAGATAAAGACGGCTTCATATCTTCCCGAGAGTTCACATATCAGCACGATGAATTATAACTAAATGTTCAACAGTATTTTGTTTACATTTTTATCATTTTAATTTCAGGATGTGAAATTTCATGTGTTATGCGTGCTTCTTAATAATTTATTCTGTATCTGTATTTTTACTTTTTCACTGAACATATTTGATAAAATTGTTTTAACACCATGGAGCAAATTATTTTCCTACATCAAGCACAAGGGGGCAGTGTCTCCCTGTAACATGCACGGTGCATTTGTCAGCTTCTGTGGGCAACTTAAAATGTTTTGTACTGTAAACATTAAAAAGCACGTCTCAAATGAAACATTTTACAACATTAATAGATAAATATCCCTGTGGCAGCTCTTTTTTAAGACTCCTGTGTGTGCAGCAGATGCATAAAGTTTTTTATGTGAAAAAGTCAGAAGTAACATATAATCACAGAATGTCATTGTGAATTTAAATAACCAGTATTTAATCCACATAATGTACATTACTTCAACATTAAGCACAAAAATAAAATGGACAGCATTTAGTTTTTTTATGGTACCATTTAAACACATAAATCATTCAATGTACATCATTCTTAATGTACATATTATTGTGACAAATAAACATAACAATAAAAAGTAAAAATATTTACATCATTAGTATATACAATATACAGTTCCTAAAAGTGCTTCATGAGTGTCCACTTGCCATGGCGTCTGTACAGACATATTCATATTTGATGATCAGTTTCCTATGCACAAAGTTTGTTGTTTTGTTGTAATTTTAAACTGGCAAATATGTGCACACAGGAGAACTGATCTGTAGAAAATTCTCACAGCTTTGTCATTTTGACCATCTACACCAGGTAGTGATAATCCTTAATGCAAAATTGCAATGAACAATTTAAAAAAGTAATAAAACATGTACTGAAAACTCAACTAATACAGCAATATTGTCAACAACAAAAACAACAATATTAGGAAAAATCAAACTTGTACTGTTCTACAGAATAAATAATCCTCCTTCGTGATCTTGAGTCATTAAAATAAGACGTCTTCGTTCTCGATCATAAGCTGCACCACTAACTTCTGCTGTCTCATGTCGTTCAGGGTTGTCAGCGCGTTCAGTTCTGGAGGCTGCATAAGAGTTGGACCAAAGACAATTCCCAGGTTCTCTGCATTCATTAAGTTGTCCTTTTCAAACATTGTTACCCTGCAAAATGAGATTAAAAAGTACATTTAGGTACACTTTCTGTTTGAAAAAATATTAATATTTGGAGATTTTGGACTTACCTCTTGAGATGAGCCATCAGATATCGTAGCGTTTCATAATGTGCAGGTGGCAGCTGGAGAAGAGCTTCATGAATGGCCTCTAGTCTGGACTCAGAATCTGGGATCTCTGTTTTTGTTTTAACATAATTAGCACAAAATCTCACAAAAAAAAAAGTTACCACATTGATTAAACAAAGTAAAGGTTCTTACTTGCAGACTGAATAAATTTGGAGTACAAATCAAATGTAATGACAGGAATGGGAAGGTCTCGTAAGTACAGCTTTAAAACCCCAGCGATGATGTTGATGTCTGCAAATGCACTGGTGCTTATGTCAGCCTTATCGCCTTCTGTATAATACAACATAAAACAAAACAAAAATAGAGATTGTTAAATAAAAATGCATTTTGAGGACTAGATTTAAGTATTAAAGTTTTGGAGTCAAATATTTGGTCACTGACATTCTATAACATGCCCAGAATTTCACTACAGTTATGTAAAAAAAAAAGTTAAAAGATAAAGAAATAAGATAAAACATGGATTGTGTGAAACATTACTTAAAACAGAATATTTGAGGCATACTTCTTTCTGAAATGTGAGGCTCATAAATGTGCATGTGTGACTATAACCACAGACTGCATAAAGAAGAGGACTAAGCAGTGTGACGTGTAAATCCAGTGTAAGTCAATGGGAGCTGGGGGTAATAGGAGTAGGAAAAGCCTCAATGAGAACTTCCCATTTGGAATGCGGTGGCTGGAGTGTTAGCTGTGTTTATTTATACGTACAGTCTGTGATTTGGACCCAGAGAACAGTGACATAAACAAACCTCGGTCAAAAGCAAGTCGCGCGTCTTCTATGTGTTCAGAAAACCCAGAAACTCGATAGAGCCCTTCAGATTTCATGCCTGAAATAAAACATGAAATGAGTCCAGACTCAGAGTCCTTTTCCACTTTGTATTTTCCACTTTTTTATTTCATTACAGGTACTTTTATTCCTTAGAAACAGTTTGAACAACATGCATTTTTACAGATAATAGTGTTGTCGCTCCACAAACCCGACCTGTAACTTTACCAGGTGGTGCCACATTCTTGTTTCAATGGAGATAATTTTAATGTCATACTGTGGAACATTTTAGGCAAAGCATATCATCTCCATGGAGACAAGAAGGCCACCAGAAAAGTTACACAGTGCACCTTTGATATGTAATATATATTTTGTGTATGGTCAATGGTCAACGGTCAGATTTTTAGATGCTTTTGCACCTTCAAGGCACTCAAAGCGCTTTAATTATAAAGCGTGTAAATTCTAATAATGGTCTGTCTTTTTCTCACCTAATCCTTGATACATATTTTACATTCATTTCTGCATGCATCAGAACAGGGTCCTTAGTTTCAATATAAAAGCAACAATAATCACTCGAGATGGTCTCACCTCTCAGCTCGATTTCTCGTATGCACATGTCCACCACCATCGGCCGTGTCGTGTTATGAGCTTTGACGAGTGTGGTGAGGTCACAGCTGAAGACTTTTTTAATCCTGCGCAGGTCCGGCTGGCAGTCACTAGGAACCAGTTTGGAGCATTGTTTGTGTACATTCAGCCCGCAGTCTAGTAAAGACAGAGAAGGAGGGATGAATGGACAGATGGAGAGGGAGAGACAGAGGGAGGGGTGATGGAGGGAGAAACAGAGAAGGAGGAAGTTCTTAAAAGAAATATTAAGGGAGCGGGAGAAGGTGGATATAGATATGGAAATGGAGGGAAACAGGTGAGGTAATGGAGGGAGAAAGGTCAGGAAAGGAAGATTGAGAGAGAGAGAGAAAGTGACAGGGGGTGGAGAGAGGGGGGAGGAGAGAGAGTGTCTCTAAGTGATAACATTTCCAACACAGCAGGCTTAAAGCACTTTGAAAAGGTTTTTTGAGTAAGTGATAAACAGCAGTGTCAGGCAGCATAGACACAGCCCGACTCCAGTGGCTCACACAGATAACAGAGCACAATGTGACAGCAGTGGACTGGCTTTTTGTGTTGTACTTTTAGTCACTTGAAATTTGTTGACAGCTGCCTGTGAGACATAAAAAATATCTGAGCTTTTTCCACCATAAATCACTAGAATGCACTGAGATTATTATATTATATTAAGATAAGAATAAATAAAGACCTGTCCCAACAGATCGCATTCAGAACTTAAGATAAGAATAAATAAAGACCTGTCCCAACTATAAGAGGACAAAGTTGGTTCCCTTGGTTCCCACAGCACATGAGGTGTCTGATGATAGTGCTGTTTGCCTCTGGCTTATCAGCATGGTAAATGTCTCAACAACAAACACACTGTTAAAGAGAGTTCACCAATGTGAACTGTAGTTGCTGAGTCTTGTGACTGAAGGGGTCTCTGCTAAGTCATTTATTTTAGTATAGTTTTGTCCATGTGTAATAATGTGCTATATTATAGAATCAGAAAATCAAATACACAACTGCTACATTAATGTTAATGTAATGTTGTTTTCCAGGGTACTTAATTTGTGGAAAATCGTCCTGTTGTGAGATCAAACTAAGGGTGATGCAACAAAACATATGACGGCAGCTACAGATTATACATATTTCACTTATGTAAACTGTGACATTTCTTACATAAGTGTAAAATTGTCTTCAGGCTTACCCGAGCAGCGGACACCTTGAGCAATGAGACCCCACATGAAGTTAGCACAGTATTCGCACCAGTGTGGCCCTCTGAACGTGTGCACCTGTGGATACAAACACACCTTACAGATACAGTATTGATTCAATGTCACATTATTACATTTGAGAAGTTTAGAGGATCCATTTTCAGCCACAGCTTAAGAGGGCAAAGCCTTAACCAAATCAAAGTGATCATATTTATAATGTTGATTAAAGGCTTTCCTATAGTGTGTTGGGCATCTGCTTCTGGGCAATCAGAAATGCAAAGGAGAGCCTGAGAGTCAAAATAACAGATGTACAACATATGAACACGGTACCACACCTGCACACGCATACACACACACACACACACACACACACCTGAGCCCAGTTCAAAAGCCTTCAGAAGACTGGTGAGTGAAGAGGCCAGGCAGCAGCAGCAGCAGCAGCTGGCAGATGGAGCCTTTTTGTACACTTCCACAAAGTAAGCACACAAAGAGCGTGTGGTCATTATGAACTTGTAACTGAAACCAAAGCTAAGCTGAAAGAATGCACAAGGTCCCCCAGGGGTAATTGTGGCTTCATCCACTGTGTACTGTACAGAAACTGCACTCTTTCAAATGTTTGTTTTACTCTGTAACATTCAGACCAAAGAGCTTCAGGATCAATTTGAATCAATTCTCTTGTGTTAATGGCTTTTTTTTTTGTTAAGTGTGTCCATTAGTTAGACTTAGTGCAGCATCACAGTTTCAGCTGCATGTGTCCCCACAGCAGATCATCACAATGTTTGTGTGACAATATGTGACAATATGCGACTGTTAGCTTTGCAGTCTTTTAAAATATATTGCAGGGCTTTCTTACCTTAAAGTTGTGGATCTTCTCGTAAGAACATTGCTTCTCTGGAGCATCTTTAAGTGCAGTCTTGCGCACCACAGGGGATGTTATCTGTGGACAGGAGGCCAACAGTTTAATGGGCTTCCACAAAAGTTTTCCTTTGGTTCCAAGTCTGACTCCTAAAGCCAGGGCCAGCAGCTCCTGTCGCTTCCTCTCGTGTCTTTTGGTCCTATGACAAATCAGCTCTCCCTCCATGCCAAACTGTTCGGCTTCCCACATACTGACCATATCTTTTGGAATAAATATGCAACTAAAACAAATGAACTAGCAGTAAAGACAAACTCCAGTCCCCTCTGACCCGGGACAGTGTCCGCTGACAGCCTGTCCAGGGACGGCTTCGCATCTGTTCTGCTCTCAAACTGGTCAGAGCAGAGGGGCCAGTGGAGCAGAGGGGGCGGCCTGAGGGCAGGAGTGTGCCTCACAATGCTCCTCTTTCACACATCCACAGAGAGAGAGGGAGAGGGGAGAGAGTGAGAGAGAGAGAAAGAGAAAAGGAGAGAGAGCATGGGAGGGGCCACAGGCAGTGCTGTCGGGACAGCTCTGCACAGCTCAATAGTTTTGTAAAGCAGGATCAATAGAGCGAACGCCCCTATTATAGCCCAGTGCACACTCCCATTAGCACTCTGCCTTCCGGACACACTCCTCCTCACTTAACTGGACATAATACTCTGCTCTAAGTGCACAGAGGTCTCCAAACACAGGCCCTCTGCAGTGGAGTGACATATCTGACATGCCTGTGTCCTTGTAATTCAAATAGATCTTGACCTCCAGCTATGCCATGTCTTCTCAGTGGAATTTCCCTGGACTGACGCCCGCACTAGATCCGCTAGACACTGACTGCACACCACTCCTGCCAATCACATCTCCATGAAAAAGCAATATCCCATCCTCAACCGGGAGTGGAGCAAATTAATCCAAAATCCTTACACAGACAATAATCTTGGCCAAATCCACATTCGGTCTTAATAAGAAGATTATTTGAAGTCTGTTACTGTGCTTATCATATGTTCTGTCTTTAATTTATGGCTTCCTAAAACGCAAATGGCTGAGGTATTGGATTCACAAATGGCAACAAATGTCAGTTCAGTGAGGCGTACGAAGCAACAGAGTTTTTGAAGATTGTGAAAATGGTAAATACTTTAAAATGCAAAGATATTTCAAGTGATTCAACTACTAGTTTGATAATTTTGTACTACACTAGGATAGGGATCTCATGATGTACAATTAGTTTTGTGAGAATAAAAAATTTGATTATAGGTCAACATTCCTCCAGTAAATGACCAGCTTTACGTTAATGACTAACTTTACGTCCATGTGACCTAATAGAGCCAGATAAAAAAATAAAATTTAACTGAAAATGTGTATTTTTGCTTCTGACAATCTTCAGTTGTGGCCTGAATAATCAAGACTGTGAGCTAAAGGATTAATCTGGACTAAAAGGATAGATTCTATTATTATTCCGACTTTGATTAAGTAGTAGTATGTGAAAGTACTCATGTATAAATACCCACATTCAAGTTTGCCCTAAGTTTTACACGTGACAGCACAGGTGAAACTATTTGTCATTGTAGTTCTTTAAAAAGCCGTACACATACCAAACCTTACAATTGAGCCGGGTTTCTAAGTCTGCAGGGACAGACAGGGAATAGAGCGCCGAGATATTTCTGCTCTGTGAGGGAGGGGGCCTTTGTCTATGGGCAGATGGCTCCTTGGTGCTTAAAAGAGATCTCCCTAGAAAGCACAAAAGGTGGTCAAACGACAATCTCTGCTTTCTTTTCAGTGTCTTGGCCCTTTTATTCCAGTAAGTCTTTGTGTCCACACAGCTGACCAAGGCTGAAGGAAACAGAATAGTGAGCGCAGACAAAGTAAGAAAGTAGAAGACAACTACCAGCATTATAAACAAAGTACAAAACCCTGAACAAGAATAAGCTTCCAATGAGTGTATAATAGTATAGTCAATTCTGATAAAGGATTTATCTCTCTGGAAATGAAAGGATTTGGTGTTTTGTTGAAATGCATTATAAAATAAAAATCTGCATTACACAAAGTTGGCTTAGGTTTGAGTTTCCTGTTCATAGGTGACATTTTGAGGAGTTTCGACAGAATATTTAAGTGTTAATTCTTACGACAACAGTCCTGGAAGAATCCTACAGAAGTTATGATTGAATCGAGCGGTACATAAAAAAATGCCATAGCTTGAGGCGTGTACTCTGCAGAATGAACATAAAGAAAATCTAGACAAGTGCACAGGAAGTCTGATGTCCTGAGGAGTGGTTACTAAATCAGAACCACCAATGCACCGACACATTCAAGCTGGATTTGTGTCGACTGGGAGAATCCTGTGGGGTAAAATCCTGCTTTTTCTTGCATTATTTGTGAAGTGTGTGACAAGCAGGCGCTATAAAACAAATCTGACTCATCCATGTGAAAAAACAAGACAGAAAGGAGGAAATTTACAAGTGACAACTCTGACAAGCTGGGATTATAAGTGCCACGTTGTTTTTATTAGATTTGAATTATTATTGCATTACAAACCTAACAACTCAACAATAATTTCATTCAACTGATTATTTTCAATTTGATTTCAATTTTGATTTTAATTTATCTATTAAAAACTAACACAAATAGCTTCCAATATTGGTTATAAACAATATAGACATTTAATAATTGCCATTTTAACACAAAATGACTAAACTCAGCTCAAAACTACATGCTTTTTTGAACAGTGATGATATGAACTAAATAATTATTCTTGATCTTGATTAAAATTTGATTAATTGCACACAGCCCTAGTTTTCAGGATCGCCTTTTCTTGAATAACAACAGCAAGAATACAGTCCACATCTTACCGGCCTTGAAGCTTTATACTATAGTACAAAAGTGTGTATATCCTGCCACAGAATAAAATGAAACCTGAAATGTCTGGGGTGACTTGTGCTGACAGAGCTGTCATGAGCGTGTCAATGTCACTGTGATATAAAACTTTCTGAGGACAAAGTATCCCACTGGCAATAACTCATGACTTAGCAATAAAACATGACTGGAAACTGCAGTGAGGATAAAACATGACTAAAAACTGCAATGAGGATAAAACATGACTGAAAAAAGCAATGAAGATAAAGCAGAATAGATGCAAGAAACCGGTGCCGTCAGAGCTTATGCATAAAAGGCTTAATATCGCCATCTACTGGTGGGTTAGTTCATCCTTCAGAACAACCACTGCAGCCTATTTCCTCTTTGACTAACACAGAGTTGACAGACTTTATCGACCAGCAGGCACTAATCAAATACACTGTGTAATTCGGCTCACTGGGGTTTGAGTGTGTCCAATAAGAGCAGTGTGTCCCATTTTATAGGCAACAAACGATGACCTGTTTCAAATTATACGCTTTCATACTTTCATACTTACTATTATCTACCTCTGATGTGTTACGTGCATCATAAAAAGCACAAACATTAAATGAAGGCAGGAAAGTGGCATTTTTAGTCCACATATTGTAAATACACTTTCAATATTACAGTCAGGGTCGCCATCGTAGGCCACACTGCGGTCATCATCATCATCATCATCATCATCATCGTCACATATTACAGAGTGAACCAGCCCAGGCAGCTGTGAACACACCCAGAGCCGCCAGGGCAAATCGCACTCTGAGCCCCGTCTGAGAGCTCAGCCGTGCGGAAGGATTTCATACAAAGCTCCTCAAGACAGAAGTGTTCAAGCCTGCTAGTCCCTGCATGTGGTTTGGGCTAAATGTTTTTGTCCTTTTGTCCAAGCTAAAACTCAAAATCTGTCGCGAAAATTGTGATTCACCTACACGGCAAAAACTGGCGAGTTAACATTTCAGGGTAAAATATTGTTGAGTATATTGAGAATATTGAGTTGTTTTTTACACAAACCTTTAACTATTTGAAGGTTAAATGAGGGTTCTAGTTGGAGCTATTTGCCAGAGTTGATATGGTTGAGGTTAATTAAATTTCCTCTATTATTAAATCAACTTCCTTGGTGTTAATTTTGTCCCACCCACCAGTTCAAACTCCCCCCAGACAAGTCTAGTTTGAACCTGTTTTGTACATAAATTCATCTTAAATTAACAAAAATAAAGTATAAAAATAACACATCTCGGTATGCTGTTTAGCTAAATCAGGTTAACACTACAAAGTGTTACCCATTTGCTCTCAAAACGTTAATATAACTCTAGTTTTTAGGGTTAAACAGGAACTTTGGTCCAGTGTTACTTAATAACCATTTCCAAAAATTTTCAAATTGATTTTATCACTTTTTGCTGTGTAATTATTTCCATTCACTTATAATTTTTATAGTACCTCCAGCAAAGAGATTATGTAACTTTTCTGCTGCAGGGATGCTCATAGACATGTATACTATTATAGAAACCCACTAGCACCGGGTTCTCTAAACAGGAAGTGAACATGGGGGCGCTTCCGGCTCCATCAACTTTCCACTTGACTTTACATTGACAAATTGTCTCTGTAACTGCTGCAGTGAGCCTCATCATTTTGGTCTTAAGGTGTTTTTATTAACACGCTGTACATGATCCTGGTGTTTGGATTTAGCTATTTTGTCCATAAATACATTCCTATTTGTGAGCTGTTGTTCAACCAAAATGTTCCATGGTATAGAATTAAACATAGTGTATAAGCAACAGAGTTTGTGCACTTAAATGATTGATAAATATTCCACTGGCAAGAATAAAAACAGACCTTCTCATCCCGTTGGAAGGTGACGCGTCTTGGTTCTGTGCGAGTGCGGCTCAGCCTGTGCACCGTCTTGTCTTTGAGCAGCGACGTGTAGCCCAGGTGTTCGTAGATGGGGTTGGTGGTCATTTTGGCGATGTATTCTGCCGCCTTCGTCTCGATGTACAAAGTAATGAGAGCGTCTGTCACAAGGTCGTGCACCGATTCAAACCTTTTCTCTCCAACAAAGTGCTTCCCGTCGTAGAATAACCTGTAGTTGAGTGACTGATGGCCAAACCTGCAACACACCGATAACATGAGGGTTTCAAAAATACACTCATAATAACATTTGATATGCAGTGTGGTGGGAAAATAATAAATACTGAAGACTATTTGATGCAACTGATACTGACACGCGTAATAAAGCATAACAATCCTTTTCTAAATTAAATTAACTGAATAAAACATGAACGTGCTTTGGGTGTCTTTAAAGAGGCTTTGAAAATCCAGTGCTGCAATAAATAGGAAAAATCTAAAAACTCAATAGTGAATCAGAGATGTGTAAATAATTCAACACTGTTCAACTCACATATTAACACTCTACAAGAAAGGAAAAAGCTCATTAGTCATATTGTACATACTATATATTTCACATGCTATACAACCAAAATATAATTCATCATTGTATTGTTTTAATCGTGATTGTCTTACTCCTTTTAGCCACAACGTTAGGAACATATCAGTACCTTAAAGCCAAGGTGTAGGTCCCTGGTTGTCTTTGACTCTCTCTGATGAGGTACGCTCCCTCCACTCCCCCCAACAGCTCGTCCGCATATTCCCGAGATATAATACCGTGAAATCTAAAGAAAAAATAAATTAGCAACTATTTTATATGTAATATGTTTAATAGAAAAATCCCCACTTAAACCAGGTCAACATTAAATCTGTTACATGCACTATCATCTATCATTCAGTATTGGTTTAGTGGGGTTGCCAGATACTACTAAGGACTAAGTTGCAGTGGTTCAACTCATTACATGGCAACCCAAATGTGTTAGTTACTTTTTGCAAATAAAATAGTTTTATCATTATCATTGGCATCTGAAGATATTTTTAATCCTTTTACATGTGTCTGATACTGAGAAAGACTAAAATATAATCATGAATTGAAAATATAAAGCTGCGATAATTCACACACTCACTCTCTGCCGTAGTATTTGGGCCGGGTCTCCATCTGTAGGCCAGAGAAGACATATTGACCGCAGTAATAAGATATGAAAGCCACAGTAAATTGCTTTTTGAATTGTTTTCAGAGTGCTGCGAAAGATAAAGGCCTCTTCACCATATCGCACATCAGCTCCATATGTGATCTATGCCACCAGCAGCCTCCAGTCACTATAGTTCACAGCGTGGGCCAGTGAATAGTCCAAGAGTAATCCTTTCACACAGGTTCTGCATTTGTTTGTGGTTTTTTTCCTCACCGGGCAGTCCAATAACGTCTCATATCTGTTTTTGAGTCCCGATAAGCTTCTTATTCTGAAGGTTGCGGTGTCTTTTTAGGATGCATGTGAGCACGAATAAGCAGGTGCAGCCTTCACTGGTAACACCTGGCTGTGTTACTCAGTGTCAATGAATAACTGATAACTCTGGTCCACACGGTGCCTCACAGCTCAATGTTTTTCACACATGAGCACATCAGAGTAGAGTGTAATTTTTATAAAGTGTGGGAATAAAATTAATCACTAATACTGACCAAAAAATAATTATAAGGATTCATAAACCAAGAAGTGTTCATAAATGCAGAACAATTTAAAGCATATTTCACTATGAAACTTTTCTGGTTGAGCCTCTTTTGTCCATTTAGATGATATTGCATTGCCTGGAATGTTCCACAGTATGGCATTAAACCTATGAACCTGTGGAAAGTTGAAGTTACAGGTCAGAACTGTGGAGAGGTGTACTCTAACGGTAAGAATGGATGTTTTTCACACATGAGCACATCAGAGTAGAGTGTAATTTTTATAAAGTGTGGGAATAAAATTAATCATTAATACTGACCAAAAAAATAATTATAAAGATTCATAAACCAAGAAGTGTACTGTGCCTGTACTTTATGCGTATATGCAGAACAATTTAAAGCACATTGCACTATGAAACTTTTCTGGTTGAGCCTCTTTTGTCCATTTAGATGATATTGCTTTGCCTGGAATGTTCCACAGTATGGCATTAAACCTATGAACCTCTGGAAAGTTCAAGTTACAGCTCAGAACTGTGGAGAGGTGCACTCCACTAACAGTAATAATGGATTTTACAAGGTAAGAATGGATTTTTCCAAGTATTTTACACCGATATGAATAACTCATTTATAATTGAATACGATACTGTGGAACAAAACCTCCACCAGAGAAGTCGCACAGATTTGATTTTAAATATAGAAATTGTTGTATGTAAAATGTACCAACCTCTTGGGGACATGTGACCCTCTTTGGTCTTGGAGCCTCCTGTTGAAGCTGGTACACTGCGCACAGAAATAAGCAAATTAAACCGCTATTTAATGTTGCTATATTAGAGTTTTGATCCACTGTGATATTTTGTGAGGAGACTGAAAATGTATCACTGTAGCTTCTTGAATTTTAACTGCTCTATGTTACAAAAATTGTAAAGTAAAAAAGAAAAAGGTATTGTTCATAAAAAAGGAAACGTAATAATTCATTTTGACATTCCGTACGTATGTGGAGGCAGAGTAGCAAATGCATAAAGCAGAAAATAAATTGATTTGAGGGATTTGTGGTGGTGAAACAATCAGCACATAATTATTGTGTTACTGTTCGCCATTAAAAACCTTTTTGCAGTTTGCTGGAATCACAATACAGTCCATATTGTAAGTGACAACAGACACATTTAGTAAAGACTATATGTTTGATGTGTGATATTATGCTAAAATATGAGTTAATAATGAGGTAATAATGTGGAAAAAACAGGTTACGTGTGTTAAGAAGAAACGAGAGGAAAACACTGCACTGCTTTCCTGAGTGTGTTGACTGCAGCAGATTCTCAAAGCAGGGGTAGGGAGGTTTCTAGCTGTGAATTTTCATTTTTTTTTGGATACAACTTAATCCAGGCTGCATGATTTGGACAGCAGCTATTCCTGCAACATGGCAAGGTCTAAAAATACTTCTACCCCACTGGAAAAATGGGAAAAAATGTTATTTATGAGAAAAATCGGCTACATAAAATACATTAATTGTATTTTGCGGTGTTAAATTACAGAGTGCTTCTATTGTCATCTCCTGCTAACGTTATTCATGCCCTACTTTAGTACGTGCAACACTTTCCATCTGAAGAATCATCCTCTTTTCCTCCTACACTGCAAAAATACATTATACTGAAGTGGGAGTTCAAAAGACCCACTTTTATATGAACCACATTGAAGGTGAAATCTTATAACCTATTTTGCTTTGCCTGTTTTGAATTTTGGACGATCTGAATCTGAACAGCTACTTTAAATATCCCGAATGTCTTGTGTTGGGGGTTTGTTGCAGTTTTTAGATGTTAATAATATAAATGACTCACAGTAGGACTTCCATATGGGCGGCTGGTAATCTTCAGGGTCTGAAAACACAAAAGAGAAGTTAGATTTTGCTAATTAAAAAGACCAAATTTTCCTGCCGTTCCCAGTGGATCTGGCTTATGTTTGTGATAAAATATTTCTGCAGTAATCCACATGGCGTCACACTGTGCAGGCGCAGCTTTCTATAAACACAAATAATCTGTACCTGCTGTAAGGTCAATGAGTACAACTGGAAAAATCTTATTGAAATATTAACAATGCATTATTCACATTGCTGGAGACTAAATTAAGCACATACAGATTAGTTTTACAAGACATTGATTTTAGATTTGGACTTATTTTGGCATATTAAACCAGCCTTTACAACTACACAGGCAAATGGTTTATAAATGCGCATCAGGCTATTTTGGAAGCAGAAAAATGTTGCCATTATCTAGACTTAGCTTGTAATTTCACACATCGACCAGCAGCCAGGGCTAATTCATCTCTTATTTGGCACAAAGAATCCTGTTTCATGTGAATCCAGGAGATTCATTCCTTTGCAATGATTAGAGCAGAAAACTTTAACCCTCTGGCACAAACCACACCTAAACCCACACAGGTGAGTTTGGGCAAATGATTCACGTTGCAAATAGGGCAGCCTGATAAGATTAGATGGAATGTTCTGCATGACATGAGACACACGATTCTGAACATGATAATGGCTAAAAGTACCATTATTTATTTTCCTCACTGAATTCTTCAAGAAATGTTGACTGTCTAGATAGATAACTCCACACCTGTCTTAAGAGTGGATTTCAGTGCCCATGACACAGTTTCACATTCTGACAAACTGGTAAAAAGCACAATATCACATTTTTGCAGCAGGATCATGATCATTTTGTCATCATTTACATTCATTTAGCGCATTATTCTGGAGCCTATCAGACTGACTTGTCTGAATGTGTGTTTTGTGTTTGAATCCCAATCTCTGTCTCTTGGCCAGGTTGTCACATCCACCTAGCAACAGGTTGGAGGTGCGATTCTAGCTCTCACAGATGAAGGCTGTCACTGTGTCCTTGGGCAAGACCCTTAACCCATCTTGCCTCCAGTATCCATGTACACTGGTGTTTGGATGTGTGTGTGAGTGGCTGCATAGTTCCTTGATATAAAACATGCCTTGAAGGTGGAAAAGTGCTCTATACACAGTAAATGTGACATTTTACCATTTGTAAGAATGTGTCAGTGTGACTGTGGAGTGTGTGGAGCTGGACACAGCAGCTCTGTGCTCTTATGCCTGCAAAGCTATAATATCATTCATTGTTATTATACATATGACAAAGTTAATCCATCTGTAGTGGCCTGTTGCATAAATAAGATTACCACTGGGCAATAAAAAAGGTTTACCTGACAGTGCATAAAGTACAATCCAAGAGTACATATTTATGTAAGTTTATGTAAATTCTGATGCAATATGCAGCTTGATGTTGCACAAATGTATGTCCTTCAAGTTAAAGCCAAATGGTGATAAAAAACAAATTATTATCATGCACTACTCAGCCTTGTCCTGCTCTGAATAAGTGTCAAGTGGATTTAACCAGTCATAGTTAAGTGTGAACTCTCAGAAGATACAGACAACTTTACTCTCTGTTTTTGGCATATGTAAAGTTCCTAAGTAAATGTACATGAATGATAATATTGAATTCAAGCTCTGGCCCACCCCTACCTTCAACAAGATAGATTTCTTTGGTCAAACCTCAGACCATCTATTGTCTTGGCACATTTTCTCCACTCTGCCGCACAGTCCAAAAGATTTATTCCACTGCAGCTTATTTAAAGAATGTGATTTTTTGTGGCTGGCTGCCAGATATTCTCTTTGATTCTTCTCAATGACAAATGTCCTTATTGTGGTGCAGTGTTAACAAAGGAAGTGGGGCTTTGACAGCTTTAAGCTTCACTGGCATATACTTAAATACATTTACACATAGGACGACAGAGAGGTCTTTAGATTTTTATGCCATCTGATCCATAATACATTCTTCAGCAGCGACGGGCATCCTTCCCTAAAGACAAACTTTCTTAATCGCGTTGCGCTCATTACTCACTGGAATTAAGCAGAGACACTGCCATGAGCTGTTTGCACTGGGGACAAACAGAATCATTAATGAATAACTCCCATGAGCTGATGTCTTGCCCAGTCTTTTGAGGATAAAATCTCTGTGCTACAAAAAGATACCACACAGAATGATACAGCTTTTGATCAAAACCTGCCAAATAATTCATAGTAATAATCATTTTGCCGACATTTAGAGTGACGCTATGATACATTTAGCTTTATCGAACTAATATTATAGAGGAAATGGCCATCTTGTGGTTTGAGGATTATCCTGTGATGATATGGGTCGGCCTCACTGCAGAGACACCATCTGGGAATAGCATGTGGCCAATGCCTTTCATACTGTATTGGAGGGACAAGTGTGGACCTATTTTCAATTTACCTATGCTAACCACTATAGTTTCCCTGCCTTAACTGTATGTTTCGGTCCTGTTTCTATGTAAAATTGCTTTACATGTAATTTTGGTTTGTGCCATTGTAGTAATTATGGATTGGCTACTGTGTTATTAGCATTTCCAAATTACTTGGAAACTTCCCTTTGTGCTGTTGCTGATTATGTAGTGCAAAAGGACAGGCATTAACCAAGTGGAAAAGATTGTAAACCGACTTATGCCTCACAGGCCTATAATACACTGCTGTTATTCTGCCACTACGACCAATTTAGTCATTTAGAGCGTGGAGAGGAAGCCATACTTTCACTCTGGATCTCTACATTATTTCCTGAAGCTGTCGGGTAAATGGGCTGCTGCTCACTGGTCTTCTCCTACAGTGTCTGAGTCTGCCAAGAATGTGTGAGAGCACTCAGCCAATGATCCACAAAGCATCCAGGAAGAGAAAACACACAATAACGCTGCAACACTGTCAGCATGATCTGCTCCCGTAAGCCTGCACAGGATGCAAAAACCAAGCAATGTTGAACACGTCTTTGAACATAGCATGAATAGAATATAGATGACTAAATTTGGAATTCATTCTTGATTTCTGCATTTACAAGATATAATAGATGACTTTTTTTAAATTTATGAGTTTGTTTTTTTAGTTTCTTGCAGATATGAAACACTGATTTTGCAGCGACAATAAATTAGCAATAGGTGACGTATCCCTAAATCAAACATTGCCTTCCCTTCGTTATTTTCCAGCCTCCTTGCATTTAAATAAATAGCTATGAATGGAAACAAGACAAACTGAGCTGTGTGTCTGGACTGAATCTTCTTGCAAACTTGTCAATTCATAATTACATTTCTTTGCTTTTAGAAGTTTTAAAAACACACAAATTAGGACTGCACTATATCTCACAATCACACTGAAATAGCAATTTAATGAGAGGAAATTATAAAATCGTGTGTTTATGGGAAAAAATTCATTCAAAAGATTAAAAATGTTATCACAGTAGTGCAGAAATGAATTTGTTTAGTTTTTCGGTCTGTTCCTGATTGTGTTTGAAACCTGCACTCTGAACATAAGCATACTTTTTAACATAAATAGCAAATCTAAACACAATTGCAATACTTTTCAGAAAGAACTTGTCTTTTTTTTTCTTGAATTGTTGCAGCTCTAACACAAATACATGTCATATTATAAACCCCCCTCACTATTTGACTTGCCAGTGTCTCGTAGCCTAAAGTCATATTTCTAACTATAGTCAATAAAACAAACTGGCTTTTTGTGTAGACAAGATTTATCAAATGTTGTTTGTTTTTGACTGCCAAATAGCTTTGCATGAAAATAATAATACCCTTGTGAATCCACCACTCCATCTCTGGCAGCGGCACAGCTTGTAACTTCTGATAATTATATTGAAAGTCCAATGGTAATGACAACCCTCCAATACCACAAAGAGAAAAGACTTTCCCCTGGAGCAGCAGTGGTCCAAAAAAGTCAATATGGTGCCTCTGAAACGCATGCAGAATAATGCGTTGTGAAAAGTGTGGTGAGTGTGGTCTGTATTGGCTCTAGAATGATCCCTCAGACTTATTATGGACAGCGCTTCAGAAATGCAACTCTATGTAAACTATGCAGAAACCTTGAACCCTGTAATAAACATATAGCCTTACCATGTAGCTTTCATTTACTGCTTTGAAGCTGTATTCGTTCCTTTAGTATAGCAAGTATCTATTGTATTTTCAACAGAAATTTTCTTTTTTTCCTCTGTTTTCATTGGTATTTTGCACCAAAGAACAGTAGAAGATAAATGCACTGGTAAACAAAAGTAAAGCTGTAATTAAACTATGATTTTTTTTCTATGTACTTGAACAGTTGACAAAAAACAGCCCTAAATGTACACTGGCCTTTGCAGTTGAAATAGTGGAATTTAGGGCAAAACGTTGCATCACTCCACTCTATAATGGACAAACAATAGATGTATTAACTTCAATAGTGCAGTCCACTGATGCTCCACCAGTGCTTATGTCTACTGTCAAACAGCCCACATAACCAAAGATCAAAAAGCAGCATTTTCAGCCTGCAGAGGAACACTGGGGATGGAAATGGGATAAATCGCATGTCAGCATGAAATCACAGACATAGAAGTTATTCAGCGGCACAGGATTTGTTTTCAATCCCATGTTAATATTGCCAATCTGGAAACACTAAAGTACAACGTGAACTCTTACCGGAAGACAGGGATGAACCAGAGAGGCTGGAGTTACTGGACGCAGCCATCCCCGTCCGTGCGTTCACTCCACGGCTCAGTTACTTGGTGAAGGTGCGCTCACAACATCTCGTCTCGGGGCTTCCTCCATCATGTCCCTCACGTGTACATCTCCACGGACTGCTCCAGCTCACGTCTCATTTGGTCCAAATAGCAGGTCGATTGTCTGAATCAGCGGTTCTTCTGCCCTCCTTTCATCCACAGCATGCGTCCACCTCGGCAGGAGCTCACGCTGTCGCATTCGCTGAAGGAGGAGGGCGCAAACATGAAGACTCAAACATCACTGTAGTTCATTCAAATACGCTGCTGGGCTGAAGTGTCGTGCGTACCGCTGTGCCCAACCAGGGTGCCCATGTGCCAGCTTCGAGCTGTGTAATAAACAGACCAAGCAGCAGAATCTCGCCTCTTAAAGAGAAAGTTTGTGAGGAGCAGTGCCAGATCCTGCACCTTCTGACACTGGCAACTGCAACACAATCCAGCACTGACATGTGCCGCACAGTGAACATATTTGGGCAAAGCTGGAAAAGGCAGTATCACGTTTATTACCGCATTCACGGATGAATAATCCTCATCACGCGACGACCGCGTCAAAGTGAAGACATGCGCGCCCCCTGGTGGACGCTGCTGCCCGGCGGTGGGTGGACTATGGTTCTGCCACAAAATACAACAATATCAAAAAGCGGTTTGGAGGGTAAAATACATCTTAGAAAAAAATACCTGAACTCGGTTTGATGTAGCAAATTTTCGGCATGTTTATTTTATGATTTTTATTTTAGAAGACTTATTTTGGGTTTGTGTGTATTTTCTTTCTTTTCTTCATTTCCGCATGCAATAGGCTTTAAGTGGGGTTCTGATTACTTCATTTTAATTATTAAAAAAAAAAAATTACAAAAACGCCGGTCACGTGACAGTTCACATGATCACCGAGGTCGGTCACGTGATCCTCTCCCACTCCGCAACAAACACAACAACTTTAGCAACACCGGGACCAACATCATGGGGTACGGCTCATATTTTGGTTTCATTGTCTCTTGTGAATCATTCTGAATCGTTTGGGGCGTGTAGTTTGATTGACATTTTGTAAATAATCTCCCCACAGGATTCTTAAAGAAACTCTTGGCTTCATGTTACTTTATCTTGTTTCACATGAGGCTGCGCACGCCCGGAGCTGCTCCCCTTTTTTCTGCCACAAACATTATCACCATCAGCTCAGCCGCCCCGGGGGAGTCGACCCGGGCTCCCCGCTTTTCCTCACTCCCTACCTGGAGAAAGGCGCCATAGAAGAAGGTAAAGTGAGAGCTGCAGAACCTCAGGGCACAGTGCTTCTTCTGGCCAGTGCAGCGCATTCCTTGTGTTGACCCTTGATTCTTTTTGTTAGGTAATATGTAGGCAGCTCTTTTAAGCACTGTTATATAGTATAAGCCTATTGCCTTTGACATGAAAGGGAAATAATCTTTTGGGGGCCTCCATAGTTGTCTCTAAACAATGCCTATTTCATCTTTTTACAGCCAAAAAACTGAGTTTGGTTGGTGAACTGCCCGGTGACAATGTGAAGAGCTATGCGGGCTATTTGACAGTCAACAAGGAATATAACAGCAACCTCTTCTTTTGGTTTGTCCCTGCACTTATGGTGAATGCACTTACTTCCCTCATAAACACAGAGAAAAGTTAAGTCAGCAGTTACTGAAAGCCACAAAATGCATTTCATTTGCACCTTTTCAGCTACTTGTCATATGATTTTGCCTTGAGAAAACGTTTTGGCATGAGGTGAACAGTAGCCTAATAAATAAAAAATAAGATGGGAGAACAAAACTAAAGAGCCATATAGAGTAATTTAACAGTATTTAACATTCTTTTTTTTTTCAGAATACATTCAGAGTTGCATTACTAATGCATTTGCTTTTTAATATTTAGAACTATTCTTATATTGTATTCTTTAGGCCGCTGTAATTTCTATTGGTAAATCAAAGTTTGTCAGTCTGGTATCAGACTCTTCAATAACCCACTGTCTCCACAAGATGGCGCTGACACACTGACTTTCTTCTCACTAGGCAAACCGGGCCAAGGCTCCTGTTCTGCTGTGGCTACAGGGGGGCCCCGGGGGCACCTCACTTTTTGGTCTGTTTGTAGAACACGGTCCCTATGTGGTCTATAAGAACATGACTGGTAAAGCACAAACATTACCATTTGTACTTTTAAGTGCAGTATGTAACTTTCCTGCTGGGGGTACACACCTGTTTTTCTCCATAGACATGGTCTTGCTTTACCAGGTTCCACAGCGTGACATTAAGTCTAATGCCGCTCTGCAAAGCTAGAACATCTTCATGGAGACAAGCAGGTGGCCTACCTCCCACCAGAAAAGTCACATTGTGCACCTTTTAAGGAATGAACAACATCTATTTAAGCATCCTACTTTTTCCTTTTACAGTGGGGATGAGGGACTATGCTTGGACATCCAGATATTCTGTGCTGTACATCGACAATCCGGTTGGTATTTACTGTTGCTTATAAAGACTTTTGTTGCTTGTCTAAATGTTTAAACTTATTTGTTAGGTTGGCACTGGCTTCAGCTTCACAGATGACGACAGAGGTTTTGCTCAGAATCAAGACGACGTTGGCCGTGATCTATATAAGTTTGTATTTTATATCACATTCAGTATTTTGAAAGGTGCACTATGTAAGTTGTCTGCACTGAGATGTTATTTGCTTGGAATGTCCCACTGTATGCCTTTAAAATGCCCTATTGTGCATTAATTCAATTACACATATTTTTGTTACTCAAACATGCCTTAGTTTATTGTGCATTGACTTGTAACTTATCCTGGTGATGCCACCTGCTTGTTTCTATGGAGATTAATATGTTTAATGCCATACTGTGGAACATTCCAGGCAAAGCAATAACATCTCCATGGAGATGGGCAGAAAAATTACATGGTGCACATTTAATTAACGATTAACTAAAGTAATGCTTGTCTTTGTCTTTTGCTTTTCATAAAGTGCTCTCACACAGTTCTTCCAGATGTTCCCAGAATACCAAGACAATGAATTTTATGCAACTGGAGAGGTATAAGCAAGTTTACTTTTAAAGCCACTTTAGTTATTATATTTTTTTTAAACAATTAATATCTAATATAACAGTTCTTGTCTCTTGCAGTCCTATGCTGGAAAGTACGTCCCAGCTGTGTCCTATTACATCCATAAAAACAATCCCTCTGCCAAAATTAAGATTAATTTCAAGGGGATGGCTATTGGTGATGGGCTGTGCGATCCTGAATTGGTGAGTTCTGATTTCACTTTGAATTAAAATTAAAGTCTTCTCGGTTTTACAGTAAAAATAAGATCCGTATTATAATTTAGTTTGCATATTTGCTTGGATACAAAATATTTCTATTATTTAACTGCTGCAGATGCTGGGTGGCTACGGCGAGTTCTTGTATCAAACAGGAATGATTGATGAACTACAAAAGGAGTATGTGAACCAGCAGACTGACCTGGGAGTCCAGCTCATCCAGCAGGAAAAATGGATTGACGCGTTTAAAGTAGGTCATCAAAAATACAGTATACAGACACCAATCAATACTAGTATCAAATCTAACTACTGATTAATGAATTAATGAAAAATAGTGATAGTGAAGAAGTACATTATAAATTATTTTACAGAAGATTTCAGAATTTAAGAGTTGTTTCAAATTACAAATTGATTTCAGGTTTTTGATAAGCTGTTGAATGGAGATGTAGACCCATATCCATCCTTCTTCCAAAATGCTACAGGCTGCACCAACTACTTCAACTATTTAACATGTTTGGTAAAGTATGCAACTTGCTGATTTTTTGTAAATTTAAAAGAATAAATGTCTGAAATTTTGATAGTGTTGTTACTGCTACTATGTATTACTAAAACTAAATATGATCTAAAGGAGCCAGAGGACCAGGAGTACTTTGGGCAGTTTGTGACTCTGCCTTCAGTGCGGAGGGCCATACATGTGGGTAACCTGACCTTTCATGACGGTTCAGAGGTGGAGAAACATCTGATGCAGGATGTTATGAAGAGCATTAAGCCTTGGCTGGGGGTGCTCATGGACAACTACAGGGTCAGGGAAATCTCCCATTTTACAATCTTGTCTTGTCTTAATCAGTGTTTTTTTTACTTTACTTTGACATATTTTCCTTATCAAAAACCACCAGTCTTGGAGACTAAAATGGAAGTAAAATTGGTCAATTCCATAATAATCCACACATTTCACACTGGGCTAAAAGATTAAAGCTGCACTACGTAAATCTTAAGTGTCCTCCATCTGGTTTTCACCATGGAGTTAGTATTGCTTTGCCTGGAATGTTTATAATATTAAACCTAATTAAACATAAACCTCCAAAAGACAATCAGATGATGCCACCAGACCACATTACAAGTCAGATCTGTGCAGAGGCTACCACACTCACAATAAGAATGCATGCTTTCAAGGTACTGAATAAATGTTCAAGTTTTAATACAATACTTTGACACAGGCAAAGCAATAACCTCTCCATGGAAAAAGCAGGTTGGCCTCATCAGAAAAGTTTTATAGTTACATTTTATTAAAATGAAGAACTGTGCGCAGCACCATTTGGACATGCACCACATTTTCAATCCAGCTAAATGTTTTTCTGTGTTTGATCTGTTGTGAATGATGCAGGTGTTGATCTACAGTGGTCAGCTGGATGTGATCGTAGCTGCTCCCCTCACTGAGAGGTTTCTGCCCACTGTGAACTGGAGCGGAGCGGCGGAGTACAAAAAGGCCCCACGCTTCCCCTGGAAGATTCAGCCCAGCGACACAGAGGTGGCAGGTTACGTTCGACAAGTGAAAGAGTTTTTCCAGGTATAATCCTTATTATGAATGTGAAAGGAGTATTTTAGAGGGTAATTCTGATGTGTCCTCACACAGGTCATCATTCGAGGAGGCGGGCACATTTTGCCCTATGACCAACCAGAACGCTCCTTTGACATGATTGACAGGTTTCTTTCCACCCTTGGCTGGGGATAAAAATATGTTTAAACTAATTTACCAGAATTAGATTTATCAGAAATGTGTTATTTTTAACAGATCAAAGAAACAATGACCACTTTTGACAGTATTGATTTTCAAAATGTAAATCACATTTACATCACTGTTGTTTGGGAGCTGGGACAATGAGGGAAATCTATCAAATTAAGAATGTTCAAATGAAATACTTGAAACTTTATTATTTTTTTTTAAATAAAGAGATTAAAAGCCAAAAAGTGATGTTTTGGTATTGTGTTATTCCGTTGCTGTCCACTAAAGCTCTACTCTTTATTTGCCCACCAGGAGTCACTGTGTAGAAGGGAGTAGACTTTAGCATATTATTTACATGTTCTCTCAGTTTCTTTTTATGGAGCAAAAAAGCAAAAAATCTCTTTGCATGTTTAGGACAATGATATCTGAACAAAGAATGAAAAATGAATTAAAGCTAAACTAAAATTGTTGATGTGTATCTGCTTAAAGTTGCTGATGCTGACATAACAAAACTGCTGCACTGAAGATAAGTTACATGTTATTTCATCAGATGACTATCAAGCTGTCTAGACCATTCAATAATTAATGAGCATTCTAAACCTTTAAAAGATATAAGTATTTAATGAGCAGTGTTTTGAAGCAGCACACATCATTAGTTCTTATGATGGATGTTGTTCTGCTTTTTCACATCCCTGGAGTCGGACAAACCTCCACCGTCATCAGGTTTTCAACATTACTCACTGAGTTCACGGTAAAGATTGTTACAGAACAAGTGCTTTATTGTTCATACCGTAATGTAACTGCAGTGATGCCTTTCCATCTGTACAAATGTAAACAACTTTAGACCATGACAAATAGACACATGTATAAAAGGATGCAGACAATGGAGTTAACAGTTCATTACATTAAACATATGTAAGCAGTGAAGTAAGCCTCGACGCAGGACAGAAGGCAACAAGTGCAAACGTAACTGTATTTTACACATATGTACCACGCATTTACTCCTCTCATGAAGAAAGGTGGTTGCATTAAATGTACAGGATTACATAAAGGAATATTATGTACACTATATATAGTTTAATATTTAAAATAATACAATTCTAATATCATTAATGCTTTGGAGATCATCTCCCCTCAAATAATTGCACACACACTTTGAATTTTGAACTGCTAAGGCAGTACACTGTTACAATGAAACTAATGTTTCCAGTTGAACTTGAGGTCAATACAACTTTTTCACATGCAAAAAGGTTAATTTGGAATGATCTATGAAACTAGATATGTTTTAAAAACTACAACCAAATATAAGGCAAGCTTCATATCAAAATGCTTGGTATGACAAAGCCCTTTTTGAGAGAATGCACTTCTCCATCTCTGAGACCATCACTCCACACTGAAGAGGTCAGATCAGAGAAAAACAGTCCAAAGCCGCGGTTAGCTTCCTTCATACATGGCGCTGTTGAGTTTTAAAGGGGACAAAACTTAACAGTTATTTAGGGCCTCTGATGATAAGCTCACCTTTGTTTGGACAGATAGAATATCATATAGCCAAACACTTCGCTGGTGTGTAGAAACGGGCAGTCACTGAGAATTACTTGGACCTTAATATGGCTATTTGAGCCTCTGTGAGACAGAGGGCAAAGTGCATAGACAGCTCTGCGCCCGCTCCACCTGTTAGTGGAATGTATCTCATCCACCCATCTGTAAAACACAGTGCATAATGGTCATGCTCATTAAGCAACATTCCTGGTCATCGGGAAAAAGTACATGAGAAGGCATTACGTTTCAAGGCAGGGAGATGGAGAAGCTCAAGTCTAGTTCAGTCTATTCCATTGGCATTTTGAAACACATGAGATGCCTGAGAGAAAGCACTGATGGAGAGTTTAAAGGTCACATCCAGAGCAGTATCGCGCTTCTTTCTAGGCTGATTTTTGGTCTTACATGCAGCAGTCCAGTCACAGACACTTTTCTCATAGTTACCAAGAGAAGAAACATTGATTGTTCTGAAGAAATGATAAGAGTGGCACCACACTGCCCACACTCATGTAAAGGACTTCAGGCACATTGTGACACAAGCACAGATACAAAATGCTCCTCTGATAAACATGCCCATCCACACGCTACGAGCTGAACTTTGTTCTGAGACAGAAAAACACATGCGTTCACAAACAAAACAAAAGGATACATTTATAGTCATTAGGAAAGACGATCCAAACACTGGATCTAAATGCATAAAGAGAAAGAGCCACTATATTAAAAGCTTCGATTGGTCCTGGAGAGTGGAGTGTGAACCCCAAGCTGCCTCACTGGTGTCACAGTGTACAGTTCTAAAGCTACAACAGCGCTGCATGTGGCTTGGCCACATCGATCACAGCGAGGAGATACTTTACAAACAGGATAAGTGTCGGACGATCAATACTGAGATGTATTGCTTCTATTTGATCTTATACATTTGTAGCACTCTTTAAGAATACCACTGTGGGTAACAGTCACATCCAAGTCCCCTTGGGCAGCTCCATGTTTCATATGAACACTGCATAGAGCTGGGAGGGTCTTTGTGACACAGTCTGACCTGGAGGGCTGCTGTGGGGGGCAGTCAGAAGATAGTGTCCATTTCCTTATGAACAAGACATAGGTCCATTCTGTACCACAAAAAGCTGAATGTCTTTTAAAGGCTGTATGGGGTTAGCTAAACTGCCTTTGAGCAAAAGCTAGTTAAACAGATCATAGAACATGTAAGCATTGATTTAGTACGATCCGTTTATAAAAATACACATGAAGCTACTGTATAAAGAGCTGAGGTTTGTCGTCATGAGGGAAGGGCCAGAGGACAGGGGCTGGTCAGTCTCTCTGTTCTCTAGTGAATAGGGTTAATGTCTGTGCGATGATTGGCCTGTCCGTGCACACCGCTGCCCCCTACAGCTGTGGTGGAGGTGGTGATGGTGTTGTGCTGGATGACTTGCTGCTGAGAGCACACTGGGGCCGGACTGCCCGCGGGACTGGACTCTGGACCTGGACATGGACACAGTAACAGCACTGAGGAGTGGAGCAAACTAGCAACACAAATCCCAAAAAAACCAACAAAAACAAACCTGCACACTTTAACACATGGCTTTGAAAGATTAGAGTAATGGAGTAATAATTAATATTTTATGAAATTTTATTTTATTAATTTTATGAAGGAATTGGGCAAGCACAACAACAACAACTGATAAACTGATAAACTAATACAAGAATCCCATGAGATTCAGCACACAAGATTTTCTATAAAAAGACAGAATATTTTGTCCTTTTTAGAGGACTTTATTTATTGACATAACTGTGAGTTTTAATACTTGCTCCAACCTAAATTGTGATTATAATTCCATTGCAATATGCTATTTATGTTATTTTCCTGTGCCTCACAGGGAGGTGCCTTCCCCCAATTACACTGAAATGTCACTTGTATCCGTGTCATGGGTGGGGTTCTGGTTTCATAATGATTGGACATGGGTGCTGCTAATCAGAACGAGGTGGTGCATCCATGAGTTTGAATTCTATAGTCAGTGACATGTTTGCAGTGTGTGGGAATGCAGCTTTTGGGATGGAAAAAAGTTACTGCGCCTTTTCCAGCTAAACTCTTTCCACTGAGATTTTGACTGTGTGAGAGACTCATCATATCTGTTACTATGGACCAAGATAACACGTATTTTCACATAGTAATTATTTTATCAGGACCTGGTTGAAAGCACAGAGATAAAGTGTGTGTTGTTTTAAACTCCTAAAGTGAGTGCATTACTCACTGAGGTAACCTTGGGACTCCTTCTGCATGGTGGTGATGGGGCAGTCCTTATGTGTGAGGAGCAGTTGCTTGAGCTGAGTGACCTCGTTCTTTAGCAGTGTCACTTCATTCTGAAATACAGAAAATATTACACATTTGTACAGACTTGCACAGGAAGAATAGATTGTTAGGAAAAGAATGAACATTTGTATCATTTGGAGGATAAAAATCAATCACATAGATTTTTTACTTATTTTTTCAAGCCATAAACATGCACTATGTACATTTTCTGGTGGAGGTTATGCCATCTTCTTGTGTTCACTTAAAATGTTATGCAATATGGCATTCAACTTGTATATGTCTATGGAGGCAAGCAGGTGACACCACAAGGCAAGTTACAGGTCAGTAACAGGTAACTGAATGATGCATTATCTTATTCCCTGTAACCTGCAGTCAGTAGTTTGTAGATTAGAGTCACACGATCTATTGGTGAAGTACCTGCAGTTGCATGTTGGTCTGTGTCAGCTCCTCTGCTTTTTTCTCTAAAGACATGACCCACACTTTTCTCTTCTGTCTGCACCTGGTCGCCGCCGCCCTGTTACGTTCTAAAAACTTGCGGCGTCGTTCATCTGGGTCTTCATCCACAACTCGTCGGCGCCGCCCACTGCCAGGAGGAGGTGACTGCAGTGTCTGTGTGGGCTGCATCTGCTGCGTGGCCGGGGACATCTGGAACAGCATCAGTAGATGTGGTTTTTATTTGTCACATATGGATGAATATACATTTTGGCCCACATAAAGGTGATGAGATTTGTAAGGAGTATCTATTCTAATTAGGTTTTGTGCTGAAAAGACTGTCAGTGATTGTAAAGGAGTCTGTTCCCCTAAAACACAATAATTAAAGACAATTTAATCAAAAATCTCTTTGCAGATTAACTTTTTAAATGCGGCACATAATTAGGTTTGGCTCTTGGCACGTTAATATTAATTTTGGCCCATAGAGGGAAAAAAGTTTCGGCATTCCATTGTAGACAATATACTCAATACT
>KN489858.1:0-14225 GCA_000787155.1 Scartelaos histophorus
AAAAAAAAAAAAAGACAGAAACTAGAAAGGATGTTATAAAGTTATGCAGGTGAGGGAACACCAAAAGCAAACAGGCGAGTCAAGGGACTGGACTTAGCAGTGTCACTGTCTCACTAATTATTAAGGTGCTGTGAAGCCTGATAATATGAGCACAGACACCAATTATACCAGTGCTGATATGAGCCACTGCAGGTAGTACTTTACATTATTATAGCCCTGTGTTAACCTAAGCTGACTGACAAGGCAGGCAGAGTTTAGCAGAGCTGCAGTAATCTTCAGTTTCAGGGTGAAGCCTTGATTACTTTAGGAAGAATTTGTGAGTAAGAAAATGCTGCAAATATGAAGGCACACAAAAGACTTTAAACTGGACATTTTTCCACTCAAACAATAAAAGCAACGGCAAAACATGACAGGAGAAATCGGGTTCAGTTGCAACGATACAGTGAAAAATCAAAGCGTAAAACGATCCATTCTTGGAAAATTACTGCACAATAAGAGTAAAGATGTTATCATCATTCCTGGACTGGAAATACTCTCATTATGGTTTCCTGAACGACAAGAACGCCGTCTTCAAACTGGAATTTGATCGGGTTGTCTATTACACAGGGGAGAAGACAGAACAGCAAATGTACAGGGTTTCTAAACACTCTGAAATGTCATAAATCCACGTTGGATCACTAGCAAAAAGAGCTGTACTCACGCCGAGATCAAGGGAGGCTTTCACAGAGGTCATCCTGTGTTTGGTATATTATCGAGCAGTTTAAACTGGGAGACCAAATGAAGGAAACTGAGCCAGGAGCATTTCTTTTGATCGGTAAAACAGCAAATACAGCTAGTTTACTACAGCACCAACCAAATGTAGAAATAACGCACCGCTAATATTTTCTCCGTCTTCATAAAACCACACAGACATTATTTTGGGTTCCTTAAAATGCTATAAGCCAAGTGAAATATTCTCTCCTTCCAAAACTCACTCGATTTTAAATAGCGCACATATTTTCCAACCTGGAGAAATGAACTAGGACAACAAATACTACATCCAAAATGGTTCAATAAGTTTTCTGATATTTTATCTTTAACTTTTTTAATGTCTTTTCAGGCTTCCCTTATATTGTGATAATCATGTGCTTAGGGAGAGAAAGCTTAAAGATAAAAAGTTATTCTACAAGTGCAAAAGCAAAGGCAATGGCAATATAATATTCAAATGTTGTTTATGCAAAACTTGTGGTGTCAGTCATGTGTAATGAGAAATGGGCAAAATATATTATTGAGGATTTCCGTCTGAATGAAGCGAGGGCCACAGGGTTTTTAATAAAAAGTTTCTCCTTCATTTCTCCCCTATACGGCTTTACAAGTGATAACAGCTGGATATTAGCTCCCTGCAGTAGATTTCATAAATCATTACTGCACTTTGTTATCAGACTATTATCTTCAACGTGGAGTGTTACATAAAATCTCATATTGAAATTGCTCAACAGTTTCGACCTCATTTCTCCCTATATGCCAATTTGATGGAGAGCACCATTTTCATTTTTTATTTTCTGACTAGGAAATCATTGGCTTTTCTCTCAGAATGACTGTGCTGTTTACTGAAGGGACAAACAACAAAAGAGGTAATTATTAAACAAATGGTTAAGAAAAAAGTTTTGTGAGGTTGGTCATTTTGTTTTTGAAAGTGAATAAATGACAAATGATTGAATTTCAGCAGTTTTAGTAAATCAAATGCTTTTAAAATAATTTTTTGGACACACAAATTGCAGAAAAAACCACTGGGGCGGCATTCAGAAGTAACAATTTCCTTCAATAAACTTAAAGACAGTTTTTTCCCACTTATCAATTGACAAATATAAATATCTTCATCTTTTTTATGGCAATACTTTGCTAATCCATTGGAAATGTCCTAAACATGCATGTTGAGGTCCCCCCAAAACATGATTGGACTATAAAATTAACCATAAGTGCATAAATATCACTTTATAACGTGAAGATTATGTTTTGAAAAAAGTTTTTGATACATTTTTTAAATTTGCAGTAATTTGCATTTGCAGCTTTTTCAACTTTCACCAAAAAATCTGCCGTTTTTCAGTTATATACTCGGTCTAATTTTGCACCGCTCTAAAGCAAAACTTGCAAACCCACTTGTCTGCTCCTCCCACGTCCTCCTAAATAAAATACCTGAGTCTGTTTGCTTCCCGCTGACCATCAAAGACAAAGTGAGGTGGAAAGGGCAACATTAAATTTTCAGTTTGTTAATGAGGCTCTTGCAGCACATTTAAACTAATCCTAGAAATAAACAGCAGACGGATTAGCAGTCCTTGGAGTGCTGCTCTCAATTCAACAATTTAAACTCCTACATTTGTTTTCTTAATAGACTCATGAGGAAAATTGTGTAAATACTAAAATTAATCACTTGTTTTTTGGCCCTCAGCTTTGCACAGCCTCCATTTAAAGGCATTTCTCTCCGGATGCATCAAATCCTGCAAGTTAATGAAAATAAGACAACACATTTTATTAGGAAGGAAGCTCTTAGGGGTGTTTTTGTGCCCAAGAATGTTGTTTTGGGAAAAATCTACAAGATCTAGAACATGCTTCAACCCGTGTTCGTCGTTTGTGTAACTCAACTTTCAAGGTTTTTGATCAGAGCAGGAGATTTCTGTCCCTCTTATGTTTTGTGGGTGCACAGGCCAGCATTTCCTCTTATCAGTTTTGTTTACGTTCACCCAATATTCTCTTTGCTTTTCTTTCTCAATGCACTCCCTTATCTGTCAGAAGATATATCTCTATTTGTCCAATTCAATCCATACATTTTCATTTCACTGGCAAAACTCTGTCTTTAGAAAACCCAAGACAATACAACTTTAAACTAGATTTTGTAGGCAGAATATAAAACACGGATAACTACAAAATCCACATTCATGGGGTTCAGAGTGGCAAGAAAACAGCATTGTTGCTATAGTAATTACCAATTCCAACCACTTTATTATATAATATAGGCATAGGATAAGAATTCAAACAAAGGAACAATTCAAGGTACTTTTACTGTGAAACTCAAACTAACTCAAAGTCATAACTCATTATATTTACATGCAGATATGTATCATAGCACCAAATTATTTCCCGTTATTTATTTGCTAAACACAAGGGCTACTGTCGGCTATAACCTACTCCAAAAAAAACTTAATGTCACAATAAGTGTCACATATAAAAGCATTAACGGGTAGAACGACAAATGGTTTCGACCTTGAACTAAACACAAAATATCAGATCATTACAGTATGTTCAACCCTGGGGATATTCTTTAGTTTTTAAGCACACATTTAAACTATTTCACGGTATTTTTATTTTATTTTTGCAGAGCACAGAAAAGTAATAATAGAGATTTCCACATTAAAATCCTCTCGCAGTCAAAGGTTGAGGTATACCAGATAGCTGACAATCTACTTATAAAAATGTGTGCAATGTGAAGTTAAATTTAATATTATGTAATTACTAAGACAAATAAAATGACATAATGAGAAAAGCCAGCGCACACAAAACCAATGAACTTTTCCAATGACCAAACAACATTAATGAACAGTATATTCGTTTAAATCCAAGCACCGCAGATGTCCAATAGGAGCCCTTATTTAATTTACCCTCTACCACCTCTGCACTCCTCACCTTTCCTCACCCTTCTGCCTTATCTCTCCTCCTCATCCTCCCACCTTAGCGTCTGCTCCGGTCTGCTCCGGTCTGCTTCGCTCCGTTCAACTCCTGCTTTAATTTTAGCCGGTCTTTACCTGTCCTTGGCCTTTCTTTACATCTTGCCCTCCTGTCCTATCGCTCTCTCCCCATCAGTGAATCTGTGGATCTCATTGCTCTGCGCTTCCCTTCACACAGAGCAGAGAGGCGGATGGAGGGAGACGGGTGGAGGGACAAAGAGGTGATAGATGACTCCGACAGAAAGATAATGAGCAGAAGCATTGCTTAGGATGGCACTCCAGAGAGGGACTGCTAAAATGTCCTTATTTGGCTTGCTTTGGAAAATGCATTCACAAAAGAACGTAGTTAATGGTTTGCAGTCAAGTGTTGACTTTTAAAATAGTATAGTTGTTAGCAGTTATAATAAGAAGGTTGTGGATTATAACGCCAGCTATATTGTTAATGCAGTTTGTTACTTTTTTACTTTTAGCAAAATCCTTCAACAAGGATTTGGATGATTATTAAAAGTTAAATATCGAACTACAGCCACTGAGTCTGCTGGCTTCAGGATTTTGACTTATAAGAACAATATCAGCAAATGACCATTTTTTACATGACCAATAGAGGGTGTAGTAGAAGCAGAAGAAGGAGGAACAGCATTTTATTTTGTTACATTCTCTCCATCTAACGTTAGTTTTCTGATTTGTAGAGCACTGTTTTAGTGTAGTAAATGCAACACTGTAGTACACTTGTGTCATGCCATAGAAGGGTAAGAAGTAATCTGCTCAAATGTATCCAAATGAAGGAGTTACTGTCTTGTAGTAATAATATTTAAGAAAGTGAGGTTGGCCAACATCTGCAAATATATCTATCACATATACTTAAAAACAACATAAGAGATAATCTGCAGGAGATTTCAGTATTATGTATGTAAATAAGTAAGACTAAGATCACCCAGACGCAGTGATTTCTCAGAGATCATAGTGACTGATACTGGTACTGCAACGCACAGTAATCAGATGTGGTGAAAAATGTACACTTACAAACTATTGAACTGCTTTGCATGCATCATGCAATTTACTGAAGTAACTTTGCTAGGACCCCATTTGGCTTGTTGCATCAAAAACAATCATCATCAGAGAGATGCCACTTGGATCCATAGTCTATTGATCTTCAAAATGACTTGGCTGGGATTAATTTTTGCATCTGGCGGGTGCTGCGATTAGGCGCTCTCAAAGGAGAAATTTGACAGTTTTGATCTTGTTGACAAGTTGATTAGAGTAGAGGAAAACTGTCCAAAAGGTCACAGCTTAGTTTAAACAACCCAGGCCTGTCAAATGTGCTATTGAGTGTTTTCAGTTCCTCCACCGTTAGCTCCAGCTGTCTGACGCATCTAGGATCAGAAATTTCAAGATACGTCCATCACCGGGGCCAGAACTTTAGGTCTAAATACCAAGTGAATGTGACAAAGCTTTATGTGGATTCAGGCAGATCTATATTTCAATGGCACAATGACAGCCAAGACTAAGAAGTCTGCAACACCGTAGTCACACACAGCCTGGTGCACTGATAGGGCTGCCATTTCTTATCACTGAAATCATACGACTGCTGTGAAACGGGAGGCAGATGGAAAAAAGGTAGTGACAAATACCACATAGCACCAGAAGACAGAATGACAGAAAGACAAAAAGATGCTGGCACACATGCAGTAAGCCAGCGCTGCAGTCCAGTAAATGTTCATGTGTGGATGTTGACAGATAAAGTCAAATTTATAATGGCTCAGACTCTGTACCCACTCTTCACCACAAAATTCTTTTTGATTCTTTGTGGCCCCATTTTTGGCACATCTTCTCATTTTATTCTCTCTATCCTAAAACTTCCCAGTTTTCCTCTTTTAAAAAGTCACATTTGGCCTCATTTTGCCTTGAATGTTCCACAGAACACATAAAACAATGAGCCACACGAGTGTCTCAACCAAACAAGTATTTTTGGCAATAAAGAGCACCTGTAGCTGAACAAATTAGACATATTACATGCTTTTTACATTTTTATGAGACCAGGAGAGAAAACCTTCAACTTGAAAACTTACACAGTGCTTCTATATAGTGGAAAACAGATGGCTAAAAGAGAAAATGAGGATAAACTTTGTACTCAAACCTAAACACCAAACTAGGTGCTATGCTCCATCACATTTACAAAATTTACAATTTACACATTTAGCAAACAAACAATCAAAATAGAGAATTCCTCTATAATTCTCCTCTGTGAGTTAAGTGAAGTAACACTGATTATATTCAGGTCATTTATTTGTGAAGACTTGGCCTCAGTCTTTGTCTCCTAAAGTCAATGACAAACTTTTCCTTTTCCCCGTCCTTAATTTCGCCCCAATGCCTCTGAACATGTGCAGCCGGACTCACGTGTGTCTTTGTGTTTGCCCATTTTCCTCTAGGCCCCATAAGAGTTCCTAATGACCAATTTACATAATTAACACAGTGAGCCTTTGCAGTCTGCGTCTGCCTCCGAGACACAAATCCACCTCTCGCCTATACCTTAATTTACTCCCAATTTCTTCTCTCTCTCTGTGGTCAATAATTTAATCAATTGTCACAAAGAGCAATGTTTTTTAATGTGCCAGCTTAATCGCTGTTCAAAGTTGCAGCAATATGAACATAATAAAATGGATACAACCAAAATGCTGAACACGGTATTATGACATATTTTTAGATCTTGCATATTTTAATGTCAGCATGGCAGCCAGACTAAATCAAACAGGATTAGATGGACTGCACACACTCCTCTGGTCCAGACAGCAAAAGGGTAAATCCATCATGTGGATTAGTCATGAAAAATGATATTTACACAGCCCAATCGGTCTAATGTACCAGAGAAAGGACATGACTGCACTAACAGAGTAAATATGTGGAGCGATATTTCAGCAGGGAGACATGCGCACAGGTGCATGTGGGTAGATAGTCACTTTTTGAGGCCCAGTTGAGAGGTTTGCCCTAATTTCAGAAAACTGGGCCCCATACTTACTATACATTAAAATGATGAGTCTGCAAATCTTTTGTTCCATTTTGCATCTTCATTATTGTGCACAGGACACAATTGTAACTCTTAAATCACTGCAGTAACACAAACTTAAAGTGACCCATTACAAGAAACTAAAGAAACTAACCCATTTGTCTAATAACAGTTGCTTTGGCTGCATCTCACGATAATCTTACCCCACACGGCAGGGAAGAATACGCCATTACATGCATGTTAATGTTGACTATGCAAGGCCAAATGTAATCTATTCCTTTATTTTCCTTTGGCAGATTTGATCACTCAGTGCTCTGTAGCAATAGTTTAGTCCATTTTTCCATCATCATTCCCCCACATACAGCCGGTTCAGGATTCCTGCCATTCAGTCAGCCAATCTAAATAACATTTAGGCGAAGAAAAGGGGGAATGCTAATCCACCTGGGAGTGCTACGTGTATATATCAGCTCACTCAGTAAGGGGTGTGCCTGGTGTTGTATTTCCAATCTGCAGTTTGAATGGTGAGCTTGAGAACGCACTCGAGAGCGCTAAACAGACTGTGCACACAATGGTAAGGGACACACCAGCAGAAAACAGGTGAAATGCAGAAGAGCTCTCCAGGGCTAAAAAGGGAACAAGTGTCCTTACAGTTGGTCCTGCCTTTGCCTTTTTTAGTCTGCCATTTCTGCTTTCTCTTCTAGACAAACATGGACCAGCCTCCTCCTCACACTCTCCTTCACCCACACGCCCCTTTACCACTGCCCTCTGCATCGGTCCCCTTCCTCCTCGTCTTTCTGCGCGCTGAAACACAAAACCATGTAATCCTCCTGATCCCAGGCCTGTGTCCGGGGGGAGTGCCGCAACTCAATGAGAAAAAAAAAAAGAGAATCACAAAAGGAAAAGCTAAAGGGAGAAAAAGGAAGGATGAAAAATAACTGGAGAAATATATAAACTACTCCAGCTGCTCGAAGCATGTGAACGCTGAGGGTGCTCAATGTCCATAGAAATAGTGCAGTCCAAGTTTGTTTCCGCTCCTTTTTCACTCTTGGCATCAGCCACTGCGTTGTGTTCCCAAGGGGGCAATGGAGTAGGACATGAGAATCAGTATTGTGTGCTTCAACAAGAACTTCAATGTAAAACGTTTTAGTGTCCTAATATAAAACAGCCAAAAATGAACCATACATTTTTTTCTAATGTTTTAATGGTCTATGTATGTACCTTATCCAACAAGGTAACTGCAATTAAAACGTTTCTGTTTTCAAACCGTTAATGTAAAAGGCAGTTAAATTAGTCTACTCTGTCAGATGGCAAAACTTAACCATCCCAAAATAAAACTATATCATCATTATCATCATTTCAAAAGCCAATTGTTAACAGTTTTTATTAACGTGCAGATATATTATTATTATATTATTGTTCATGAAAAGAAAATTTAAAACACAACTCAAACTATGGCTGAAAACCAACCAGTCATGTGACCATTAGACTTTGTTTTTGCTGCTTGTATTCTATGTATTATATTGTATTTTTATGTATTTGCCTGTCTAGGGACTACGGATGAAAATGAGCTTTGTAGCTAAAATCTGGCATATTTACATTTGTTTTATACTTATGTTCATTAATGTGCATTGTCCCTATCAAATAAATAAATAAATGTTGAACGAGTGCTTGCGTTAGAGCATTAATCTAAAGAGGTTTGTGGAGTAACATTGCATTTTTCACTTTCCCACACACTTATGCACTACACAAGCCATGTGGAGAGGGGCACTGACACAATGCTAAATGTTGTGGAGGCTGAAAGCGCAAGTAAGTGTTGAGTACCCGGAGAAGAGGCAAAGGTTTGAGTCTTGCACTGTGAACTCGATAACAACTTGTCAATGCAAAGCAGATTTTAAAGCAGTTCTCTGCCCTTATGTCAGATTGCTCCACTGTTAATGGGGGTCCTGCCCACAGAGATGAAACCGCTGATGAGCTGCGATTTTCGACAGGAGTGCCAGGGCAAGAACAAAAACCCATCTCCACCACCCAATGCACAACTTGGTTTACATCAGCCAATCCTGTCAGAGTCTCCCTCAAATGAAGTCCACCTACTTAAACTCTGCAATTTATTTCAGGGCGAGTGTGGGGGGGGCATTGGCAGCAGACAGAAAAGCCATCAGAGCATAGCTATCAGGTGGCTCCAGGATACACACACACACTGAAGCTGATAATAGCCTGTTAGCAAGTGCCTTTCACAATCCAATCACCACATGATTTAAGGGCAAAATCATTGGAGGCTGCAGAAACTATTTACATCACATTTTCAGGCTGCCGTCTGTGTTCGGAGCATGTTGGCACGTTTTCTACATGGATGAACAGTCACCTCCAGCTCTGGGGCACAAACTGGGATTTCAAAACCAGCAACTACCATACATAAAACATGTGCCCCTCAGTGAAAAAAGATAAACCCAGAAACGGAACACAACAACACTAAACAACATCTCACTATACTACACAAAACAACACAACCCGAGTTGGACTGTGGACAAACAGGTTTTTAGATTTATTAATGAGGGAGTCAGAGGGTTTGTTTCTATCACACAATACAAAACGGTTTCAAAATAATTCTGTTGTTTTCTTTTTTATATTAAAAAGGATCTAACTGACTAAAGGCACTGAAAAAAAGTTTGATTTTTATTTGACCTGTTGTACATATTTATACATTTGTGGCATTTTCTTTGACAGCTTTGGTTTATGCAGCTGTTTAAGAAGATGTATCAAATTAAACTCTGTAAATCTCACAAATACAATGAACTAAAGGAGGAAAAAAGATGTTTTTTTTAAATCACACACCAAAAATCCCCTGATCATAGAAAAACAAGCTTCACCAAACAATTCTTACCCAACTATGTCTGTTCACCAAAAGATGGACAGAGAGGAAGTCTAACGTAACCCCTCTCTTGTCATTTTACAAAGCCAGAGGACATTCAAATGGATTTCAAAGGAAACCATCACAGAAAAGGCATTGGCGGGAGCAGTGCTAAACCATTCCATTCAAAACGATGACAGTGAATGATTCAAGAGATCAAAATGATTCTGAAGATTAAAAATGCAGCCTGTAGCAAATATGTGGGCGAGGAGCAGAGGAGACAATCTTTAGAAAGTAGTTCCCTTATCACAGAAAATCCTTCCAGCAGCTTTGGGAGAATGGGAAGTGTTTGAATAGCTGAACAGGGGATGAAGTACAGTCTTGAACTTCTGCTCAAATGCAAAGGCACACACAAAAATCTAGCTCTAAGGGAGATAATCTGTGCAAGCGTAATTTCATTCTCCCATTAAATCCCCCCAGATGCTTCAGAAGAAATCAGAAGAAAAAAAAAAAAAAAAAAAATACCACCACACACTAGTGGCATTCACCCTTCCTCTTCATGTGTCACACACGCACAGACCAGGAGTCGAAAAGCAACGTCTTTGTAATTATTCTGATGCTCTTCATTTGATTTGCTGAGCGTTCATTTCATAGAGATGTGGGTAAGTGCTGGTATCCTTCTCTGTAGTCTGACATCCTACTGCACCTATTCTGACAGAACTGCTGGTAAAAAATAATAACATTAATAATAATGACAAATAAATAAATGCTGCGCTTCTTCAAAAAGGTTAGATCCACTTCCCTCTTGACCAGAAAGAGCAGCAGCAATCCCACAATCTGAGACGGGCTCGGGCTGCCAGTCTGTACTACTGGGCCCGGTAGTACAACAAGAAAATAACTGGTATCAATACTGAAAAGGCCAGATTGGTGCTTAACAGTTTGAGCATCAACACCCCCAGATATCAATACTCTGATCCTCAACATGCTATCAAAACACTGTCAAATAAACTCTGACTCCGCTTTCTTATACAGGTATAAGCAATATTTTCAGTATTCAATATAATAAGCAGCATTTTCTGGGTTGAAGTGGCTAAAAATGTGTTCTCAAAATGGCGAACTGGATTAGTATTTCAATAAAATGTGCTATTTGGGGCCAAGACAGAAATGTGTTTTACACAGTTGTTCTGTATGTGCAACAAGGTCTGTTCCATGTTAATGCCATACGACAGCAGGAAGAGGACACAGATCATTTACTCTATTACTCTGCACTAGAGGGCATGTCTCGTCTGCAAAAAACATTAACTGTAAACTTGCACACGATCTACAATTCAGCGCTGTACCCTTGAAAAGAAGAATGACATAAAAATGTGGGGAAGTCTGTAGAAGTCATTAGACACTGCTGGGGTCTCTATTGTTGACCATAAAAGCCCAAATGTAACAGAGCACAGAGTACTTTCCCATCATGCACCTCTTCACTTCTCATAACAGTGTTTCTAACCTTAACAGTTTTGAGCCACAGGTATTCCCCGTTCTGTGGTGATCAAAAACCCAATTAGACGCACAAAGCGCTGGCTCATATGGAGCCATCACAAAGAAGTGCCACACTGCTGACAATGAACGCATCAATAACATCCAAAAACCAACAGCAGAGACCACAGGACCAACACTGGTCAGGGCCCAGTGAAACACAATAAAGCACAGAGAGGATAAAAACAGGCCTACGGTTTGTCCAAATTTTAATATCAAGTATTTTTAGACACTTGGTACCTTCACAAGCACTAACAATCTGGTAATCCAATTTCTGGTGTTCAGATCAGATTATCCAAATGTCAAGTTACAAATGTCAGTTACAGCTGATTTGAGTAATAGGATTTCTTTTCATCCTGTGTAGATTTTGAAAAGAAAAATATAAAATATATGCAAAAAGGGAAAACAAATGAGGGTATAAACCAAAATTAATGAAAATGTTAAAGATTGAATAAGTTATTTTAATAATATAATGTATTTTGTCTTCCAAATAAAACAGCTGCTTTAAACATCTACTGATCTGCAGATTTCTTTTGACCAGATCTAATAATTAGGTTATCTGATTTTACTTGTGAACATAGTCATTGAAGTGTATCCGTTTTGTCAATTTTTCTCATAAAAAGGCACTGCTTTGTACTGCTTAAATCAAATCTTCCTACAAAGACAAAATCATGGGCGCACTTTCTTGTGGATGTTGTTCCCCAGGGTCTGACCAAGAGCTGGCTCCAGATCAAACCAGATCCCAAAAGGTCTCCGTTTTGGATGTACAGTCAGCTGGTTCACACACAGCTGAAAATCATAGAGAAACACGAGCTTCCATTCATCCATGTCTTTCAAACACTGGCACAAATCCCACTAAGAACTCCATCATATAACCCATAAACACATAGCGCAGCAAGGCCTGGCACATGATAAAAGTTTCCTGGTTTTACTCCGTTAAATTGCTCTCCTCCCAATATCTTTCCATTTCTTTCCACTTGCGTCCTTTTGTAAACCTTAAATAGTTATTTTGCTTGGGTGGCTTAAAATGTTCCCCATTAATCATAGACCTTCTATTGGTGCTCTCAAATTTGATCTTTTCCACTACTTTTTTTTTAGCGTGCACACCTCCAATACGATGTACTGTTGCTATGCATATGCAGCGATTAAGGCGATTTAAATGAAAAAAAGATGGACCCACGCTGAGTTATGGCAGGACTCGTCTGTGTTGAAAGTAGGTTATGTCAAAGCCACACACATCCAATTTCACAGTGATTCAGCTCTGGGACTGAACCCAAATACAACACTGAAACATATAAAACATGTCTGAGTTTGAGACGTGAGTGAAACAAACTGAAGGAGGCGTGAAATATGTGCTTCATTTCTATAAGTCTTATTGTTTGGAGGGAGACATATTTGTGGTCGTGGCTAAAATGTTTTACCATCTGCTGTTGCCAATGTGCAGCTGGGGGATCTTCAGTTAAAAGTTCACACCAGCATTTCTCTTAAGTCTGCAGTGTAATTAACTGTATTAGCAATTAGCAGTTAGCGAGTAGTGAAATGTTAAAGGCTTGAAAGAGAAATCTGCACCCAACAGAAATGTTAGTTTTACACTAAACATTTTAGTAACCTGAGAACCCAAGAAACCATTTCCTGATCTACTTATGATCTTGTTGGGAATCAGTTCTAAAGTAATAACTGTTTGTTCTATTTTACAGGCTCCTCAATACCCCAGTGTCCCTCTCTCTTTCACCTCCCCCCAGTCATCACAGTCCAGATCATGACGCCTCCCTTCATGAACCATCTGCTGGCCTTGGACTACTGTAGAAAGTCGTCACAGCGGGACAAGCAACAACAAAAACAAAACATTAATCACAATATGATCTGTTAAATATAATTAATTCAAAGATATCGATTCTACCATTCATGCAAAAACGTGAAAATGAGCCCATGAAGGTGCACGGCCAGTCTCCAAGTTCTGAAAAGTGCAGGACAAATAGTTTGCATCTTTCTTTAAACTCAGGGTTTGACTGATTGAAGAAGCAGATGTCAGAAAAGACAATTTGAAAGATAATACTGATAAAACACAACCGGTATTGTGAGTGTGTATGTAGTGTGATCTCCTTCACAAAACCTCTTGTATTTGATTATAAAAGTTTTTGGAGGCATGCCAGTTGAGTTAATGAGAATTCTGTAACAAAATTCAATATAATGTATGGAGACGTAGAGCGAAAAAAGAAATGCAGTGATGGATGGAGACAGAGCGGAGCACAGGGGAAGGCAAACACCAGAATGACTTGGCCTAATAGAAGTTGGCAGCAGGCGACAGAACAGAAGCTCATCATATAGAGCGCTGCTTCAGATTAGATGACCATTCAAATCTGTGGTCAGACTACAGAGTCTCATCTCTGAACACTCACATCTCCAGTGTGCAATCCATTTTTGGACATAAGCAGCTCAAAGATGAATACTGAGCCAAAACATTTTACTGCCACATTTTGTGAAATTGGAGTGGTCTCACGGCGAAAACCATTTGGATTTAAAGGGGTCATGAAGTGAAATTAAATATAAAAAAAAATTGCAAAATTGCCAGAGAGCATAATAACAAGAACAGAAAGAACCATTTCCAGTTATTTTATGATCCCAAGCAGCAGGATTTTACAACTCAAATCCTATCATGATGTTGCAGAAGAGGCAGCCTCTCATGTTCCCTGCCACATTATTGTGTACACGACATGCTTTATTATTTTCACTCCCAACAAGCTCATGTGAAAAATGTTGCACCGTTGCAGATTTTGTTCAGTAGATAAATCTTAAATATAATGTCCAGTTAATTCAATTCCATCAACAAGACTATAGGTGCATATAGATGCTCTGCTCATCTTTTAAGTGTTGTGCAAAAGAATTGTACAAGTTCTAAAGTTTTAGACTTCCCATGTCAATCCCATGTCAGCCCCTGGACTCTTTCATCAAAAACATTACAAGTTTCGATGGAGACACAGGCACATAGTCAATAATTGGCTGATATTTGAGAAGTGAATAAGGGGCCTGTGGCCCCTGTGTTGGGTCCAATGAGAATTTATTTCACAAAAAACACCCTGAAGCCCTTAATTAACCCCCTAACCACCCCCACTGCTCCACACACACAATTATGAATAGACGAACA
>KN489858.1:14258-30643 GCA_000787155.1 Scartelaos histophorus
ACACACACACACACACACACACACACACACACACACACACACACAGACAGCCAAAACAAACAGCCTGTGGCATTTGAAACCAAAATGAAAACTGAAAAAAACTAAGTGAAAGAATTTTATTAAGGGACCTGATGCAAAAAGGGCTAAACCCATTATTCAGATCTATGTGAGGCAATTCAAAAGATACTGAAATGAGTTTGGTCATTCCACGTTTATATAGCTACAGTTTAAGATATGCAATCTCCTAATGAGGATTTTTAGCCACAAAGAGGAGCAGCACCTGTAGAAGGGCTCAGTGGTCACCCGATCTCTCCCCGCTCGACCCAGCCTTCTGCAGAGTGACAGGATAAATGAGCGACCCCAGGGCTTCGGTCCAACTGCAGGTGAAAAACAGGGGTGTGCGTGAGACGTGTTACAGATGGGTCCACCGAGACAGAGCACAAAACACGTCTCCAAGGTCAACCGTGAAGACAAAAGGTAGTAATCCAAAAAAAATATAAACTGATCATCTGTTTTATTTAATGAATCTGCAATATTGTGCATTGTATTCAGTAAAGTTCATTAACAAATATTCGTTAACGTGACAAATGCTGGAATCTGTCCCAGAGAAAAGCACTTCAGGTTGTATAGTTTTGCTCTGACTGGAACGACGTTAAAAAAACAATCTGATCTCATGATTCTTGTGATGATAAACCACACCTTTTGTCCTCCTTTTGGTCAATGTCCATCACGCTCTGATTGACAGTATTTAATGAATGACATGAAGCGTGAACTCTTAAAAGAAGTAGATGGTATGTGACTCTAAAAGAAACTGAAAGTGACTGGGATATCACCAGCCCAGGGACATTTTACTTTTATTTCAATGTATTGCTGTACTTTTTATGGTGTAAATAACTAAAGTGCCAATAATCATCTTCAAACTGATAAATGCAACAACAAATCAAAGTAAAAATTGAGCTCTGCGTAAAACCATGCATTAATTTCGATATGTAAAGATGCATGTGATCTTAATAGTGGCGCTCTCAGCATGACACTTGTTCTTCTTGGCTGGAACTCTAATTTTGGACCTTTTAATTAAGTAACCTAACTGTATTAGCATTGTTCACACACTATTACCACACTCAAGAATCCTCTGTTTAAGGTTGTACAGAAACAAGCACAGTCAGTGAAGTGGGTCCGTGCATGCATCTGTGTGGAGTTTTTTGGCATCACTTCTAACAGTGTTGAGGCCCACAGTGCAATCCAACAGAAAAGGCCAGTCTGTCTCCACTCTATCTCCAAGAACCATATGCTCCAGAGCGGCACACGGCGCTCTGTGAATGTGTCCGCCCATATGTCCTGAAACGCAACATCCAAAATCTAAACATCCAGATGGCAGAGCATCACTTGACACAATGCTTCCTTCCACTGACACAGGATATTACAGGAAAGAAACAAGACAATAAATATTCATCTGAAGGGCTTTGGAGACTTCCACACTACAGGCTCGACAATTACAGGAGATCATAGTCCCAATCTAGGTGATACTTCAGAAGGATGACAGCTACAGGCAACGCAGTGAACAATATACAGGCAAATAATCAAAAATGTACCACAGATTTTTGTTAATTCATGTTCATCAGGTCATATGATATGATTTAAGATTTTAAAAAGGTTTTTAAATGTAAAAACCTAAACACTTCGGAAGGCTAGCGTATTTTATTTTATTTTTTTGTAACTGAAAGCATCCAATATACAGTACATTCTACATGTTTGCATCTAAACTGGCTGTAAACACTAAATATTTCACTTTTAGTTTCATTGAGACTATTCACAGATGCTGCATTGATTGCTCTGCTGTTCTGGTTTAGACTGTGGTAAATAATTCAGCCGTATCATTTTAACTGTAAACCATTTATGAAGCTTTGAGTCAAATTCAGTGAATTCAAAATTCTGAAATGTCATTTACTGTGCACACTAAAGATTTATTGATTTTCAGCTCACATCCATGCAGTTCCTATTCATCTCACTCAAGACCTTATTCACAGATGGCGAAATAGAAAAATTCCATACGTTTTATTACATTTTCAATGCAATCCTCCTCAGTTCACCTGGTGCTGACCTCTGCTGCACCACTTTCATTTTCACTCATCTCTGCCTCAATGTACTTACACAGAGGTCTGGGTGGCAAGGTGCTAAAAGCCAGGAAGAGCTTCACGGCCAGAAAGGGATTATATTTAACAATGAATTCATTTTATTTGACCAACTAACCAATGGTAAAAAAAAAAAAAAATGCAGTATGCAACAATTGGATAAACAACATTCAAATTGCAATTACAAAGTGAATTTATACCTAAACAAAGTTCAGTGTGCTTTAAAGCAATTTGAGTTTGAAGCAATAACAGTTCAAAGGGCAAAAGAGAGTTCTATAAATGCTAGAAGGGACATTCATTTGATTTGATACACATATTTGACTGGAGACTTATACACATTTGGGCTGCTCAACAATCAAAGCCACACAAAAACCTTAAAGCAACATTATTCCCCAAAAAATATTCTATATGTTTGATATTATTGAAAAGTATGACTCAAAATCTTATCCTAGAAGAGAAGAAATAGGCAAAAATAGAACTAGTTCATACAAAATCATGGCCCAATCTATCATTTATTGAACAATGAGTCAATATAGTAATTCTAGCCTCATCGACAGTGTATGTTCATATGTTCAGGACTGGCATTGTTTTCCCAGATGAGCCGCACACTCGGCACACAGCAGGTCCAGATTGCAGGCAGTGACGCCCTCTGCTCCCTGCCTGACCTCTGTGCACTCACAATGGTCATGTGCCAAGACTGCAGACAGTTAGACAATGGCAAAGACTGACAGGGTCTTTCACTGTATGAACACACGGGTCCATTCAACACTCTGTGGGTGTAGCTTTACCCAGCGACGTGTGTGACAGACATAATCATTGTAAATGTCAATTCAGAGTGTGCTGTTGTCCATTATTAGACTTTGTCCCAGATACAAGTTTTATCAGGAAGTCAGATAGAAAATTACATATGCGAATCACATCTTAAGACAGACATTACATTGTTAATGGCCTCAGACTGTAAAAGTGTCAAGATTTATTTATAAATTGAATGAATTTGGATTTAACTCTTAATGTTATTACTATTCCTGGGTGACAAAGTAATTTTATTTCATGTAGAAATTAAAAACAGACAAGAAAACACAGAAATAACAGTGACTCCTGTGAATAGTGTTTGACTGTAAATAAGACTTATTTGTTTTAGCAAACCACTGATAATGTACACACTGCATTTCAATCACGTCAAGACAAATATGAGATTAAACGAAACGCCTTTCCCTTTGATTTGCCTGATAATACTTAAGCGTTTATTCAAGATGCTAAATTTACTGCCTTTCATAATGATAAAAACAATAACTCCCATGCAGACTCTCACGGGGTCCTTTGGGAAAATTAATTATCCGCTCAGATTAGAATTAATGTGCAGAGCTGTTAATTGGATATATAAAGGCGCATTTCCACTGGATTGAACACTCCGCAGTTATCGGTCATCCCTTCACGGGGGCTTCAAATACGTGGGGGCAGGGATGGAGCGCTGCAGTTTGTGGGAAGTGCAAGAGAATTCTCCAGTAAAGAAACCTCTAATAGTAATAAATCCAGGGAAAAAAACGCCAATTTAACCTCAATGCATGTTTAGTTTAATGTCGCCTATTCGCTTTTTGTGGCATAATAGACCCTTTTAAAGAAATGGCTGATTGAGAAGCAGCACTTGATCATTGTGATGTCTTGTCTTCAGTTTAGTTCAGTTTCTATGAGCTCTTTATGTTCTGTCTCGTTCCATGTCTAAGCAGTTTGTTGTGTGTTTGTTAGCATGTCTGTTTGTTGCATGGGTTTTAATGGCCGTGCACGCTGCAAAAAGCAATATCTGTAAACCAAAATGACTTAAGAACATTTTACTTTGAGTATATTCAACTTGACAAGTCAAATTTAATAAGTGCATTTTACTTAATTGAAGCAACATTACATTTTGCATCTTATTTTAAGTGCAAAGAGTTGATGATTTTTCTTATTTTGTTAATAGAAATGAAATGAAATTCACCCAAATCATGATAAAACTTTAACTTGGCCAGATTTTAATTTAGATTTTTAGTGCAATGCATGTAAATTGTTGCAAATAGTTTTGATTATACAATTTGCTTGACTTTTTCTAGAGTGACTATGGATGAAAATGAGGCTTGTGGTCAAATCTGGTGCATTTATAGTACATTTATCCTGTTAAAAAAACAAAAAAAACCTATACTTAACATTTCCCAGAAGGTTGTGTGTATTCACAGATGGACTTAATGCGAGCTACTTTTTTATTTTTTTATTCCATTCTTATCAAACCATAACTGAATGTTTGACAACTGATTGTGTACAGATGTGCGTACTGTCAGTGGGGGTTTATTTGTGTAGGATTTTACGCAATTAGGGCACTGCACAGAGGCACCATTGCTTTGTTCTCCCAGAGGAATAAAGTTATGCACTGTCAACACTGAGACACCCCAATCAATTCCCACACAGCAGAGCCTCAGCTGCAGAACGACAAGAGTATGCACACACACACACACACACACACACACACACACACACACACACAAACACACACCTTTTGACCCATTTCACAAACACCTCTTCGTTCATTCTTCAGCATCACACTATCCTCATCTTATCAGTCACTTTTGAGGCTGGTGTCACAAGATGAAGACCAGGACGTTGACGTGGTCGAAGACACGCAGGCCTCTTCCCTCTGAACTGTGTCCGTGGCCAAGCCGAGTTCAAGGGAAGTGAATGAACTCGAGCTGTTATACAACACAGTGAATGGTTCATGGTTCAAAAGATGCACTTAAGATACCCGTAACAACATCAATATTTCAATAAACAGCTCTGTGTTTTCCTTTACCACTGTGCTGGGACAAAACAAGCTCATATTTAAAGAGAGGTTACAGCTACATCATTAAAACAGACAAACTGGAATTTTAATATTGATTGGCCGTGTAGTTCTGTATTTCACATTTTGCACTCAAAGGTTTTATGTTAAAATTAGCCTCTTCTCAAATGGTCAACTTGCTTAACACTTCCTCTTCTGAACGTGTACGTATTTGCAAACTATTGAATGTTGAAATATCTAATGCACGTGCAAAAGTCATTTACCATACTAAATTAGTCCTTCCCTCAAGGTCAAGGAAAGAGAATGTGTTGAAGTGAGAGCATTTGCATAAAATCACTGCACGTGTGTTGTAAAGGTAAAAGATTCAACAGTGTTTTTTTATTTACTGAAGTTAAGATCAATAAATCAATATGCACAAGTCAAGGCCACAGATACTGAGTAATCAAGAGGACCGAACATACTGAGGCGGGGCTGTGATAGATGGAAAACAAAATAAGACTGTTGACATTTTGATATAAAATGGTCCTCCAAATTTTGCCTCAAAGGAAAAAATGTATAATTAAAAGTTATTATACTCCTTTGCTTTAACAGACGACGTTAACACAAATTGCTCTTAAAAGCTTTAAGGAGCATGTCTCTATTTAAGAAAAAATGTGCCTAGTTCAACTGTACACATAAGATTCTGTTTAAAAAGCGCTTTGTTTTAAGTGCAACTAAAACGACTGCTTATACAAGTAAGAGTAGATTTCCAAAGCTGTTTCTTGAAAAATGACACCAATATGAAGAGCATTTTTATAGTCTGAAGTCACTAAAACATCTGACTTCATAATGGACACTAAGGGCAGTTCTGCGCTTACACGAAAGCCCCGGTTACAGCCCTTGTTCCCACACCCACCGTCTGCAGCAGATCGAGTCATGGGATTTTGTTTACATGGTAAACACCTCACGCTTGCGACGTGCACAGCTGCCCAGTGGGACAGTGAATGGGTGACTGACACTGGCATTAAAGACTAGTTCATTACCATTTTGCTTTTGCCCTCTCTGACTTCCAGTTCCCCCGAGGAATGTCAGTCATGTTGAGCGAATCCAGATGTGCGTAAACCCCCACCCGCCGCCTCCACGACTCCTCGCAGCCCTGATAAGGATGATCAAGAGGACTTTCTGTGGCTTGTAAAATAGAAGCCTGTAGCAGCAACACAAGACAAATCATTTATACCAAAGCGACACCACAGTGGGGGCATTTTGTCAGGTCCAATATCAAATAAATGCAGAAGAAACATTTGCCAAACTAATACAATTCAGGAGGCTGAGTTTACTAATGCTGAAGTCATTAAAATTCTTGACCACCTTTTTAAAACATTCCCTTAAAAAGTAGAACACAGCCATAGTAATGAAAAGAATCAAGCCTAATGTTCAAGGGTAAATACACCCAAACCACATAGCAATGTTGTGTCTCATCTAATTGAGCAGAAAGCAAAGAAAAAAACAATATTTCAATAGCACAATCAGACTTTGGTCAGGCACACAGTACAAGTCTGAGCTTCACAGGGGAAAAATTCTCAACTTCTCTGTTCCTCTTGCAACAGAAAATGAAATGCCAAGCCTGGCTAAGGATATAATGAAAAAGCTATTATCAGCACAAGCTTTCATCAGCACTGCATTCAAGCGTCCTCAATACAAACTGATGCTCTCGCTTCACGCTGAACCCATCTCAATGTACGCTATAATACAAGGAGTGTGATAAGAGCGGGAGATAACCATTTTCCAGTTGAACTAGTGCAACAGCAAATTTACTGGAGATCTGAAGTTTTAGTGATTGACCAACTTGCAAACCCACTTGAAGAGAACAGTGATGGCACAACGACTTCCTTACAATTATTTATGTGTAGTGCTTTTAATGTTAATGCAGTTACTAGGCAGTTTTATTCAACTTTATAGTGTCTTGTATTGTTAATTTCTTAATTTTCCTACTTTAATAAAGGGGTTAGGGTTAGTCCAAATGATTGACAGCTCCATAAAGTATCCATCTTTGCACAACTTCTGTGTTCGTAACCTAATCACGACTTATTTATTTAAGACTTTAACAGACTTGTGCATAGTCTGTATAACCACTGCAAGATCTCAAAGTCTATGGCCCAGGTATTGTTTTCTGCCATGACTCTACTTTGGCCATAATAAAATCATTAAACCTAACATAACTTTAAGATCTTGCCTGTAGATTGACAAGTATCAGAAATAATGAATACATGAGCAATGCAAAATAAAAGTTCCAATATTACGTCTGCAGCAGAGCTTGAATGTTCCACGTTTACATCAGACTTAAAGGCAGAATCCAGAGGAGAAAGGCAGAAACATTACAGAGACAGTAATACTGACATTGCTTGTCGTCTCTGCTCTGGTTTTTAAGTGTGCAAGAGGATTTGTATGACAGAGTTTAGCCTGCCTTCACAGCTGCAGCTTTCCCTCTGAGACACAAACACCACCGATACAACACAAGCCTGCAAAACAAACTACTGCTTCCCTGTCTGTCTATGGAGAAACAAACCCAAAAGGACAGCAGTGGGTGAAAGGATGTTGCAATGAATGTCACTCATCAATGAATAAAAGAATATTGTATTTTAAAACCACATGTACAGTTTAAGTGAGATAAACACCACATATGTCTGCTATATAACCAACAATAAAACACTGCTTGGCTAAAAGCTTTATTGGATAATTACTGCATGTTCAGCAATGTTGTGCCCAACGAAAGAGGTCATTTGAATACCCTAAATGACCAGGTATTCCATGGAGGGTTTTCTTTCCTTCCCTTATGGCACAAGCATACTCCAAAATGACTTTGTGGTGGCCAATCTTTATGTGAACATTATGTCTTATGCTTCCCAAACAACAGTTTCATTTAATCCACTGAAGGATTAACCTGGAATGACCTTTGCACACATAATGTTGCTGAATATGCTGTAATAGCTGATGAGGAACTCTTCCTTTCCTCTTCCCATAAGCTGAATCTAAAATGGTGACAGACATAAAGGCATGAAAAATGTAGGCGTTAACAACACGAATTGAAATAAACGATTTGGATGACGCTTCTCCAAAACAACAACTCACGTTAAATACACAGGTAGAGTCTGAATAACATCCTGAGTGTACAATATGCACCAGAACCATATGCACATACAATAAAAAACAACTTACCAACTTCTGTGTAGCAATCTTAGGTATAAGAATAAATTATGGACAACTTAAACTAAAGGTTTTGAAATGAAAACCCGTCTTTTGAATAACAGCATGGTATTCCTTTATCAGGTGGTCTAACTACCTCACACAGCCGACTGGAGCCATGTTTTTGTCTTTTAGCAAACAACTTAATTACCCAACAACTCCACTATATGTCGACACAGCAGCTCTGGTTTAATAACAGGAGTTTTATGAGACTTTTATATGACATTACACATAGAAAACAAGGCACATAGCCTCACATTAGCGCTGGAATTTACCATTAAATCCGCCATGATAACCGCCCCATGAGATATAATTGTTCATTACGCTGCACAAATCTACCAAAGTCGTTGAGTGGATAAATATTGTTGCCCCTCAAGTGGCCATAATTATAACAGCCCAAAAATAGAACATGATGTGAAAGTCCTAACCAGTGGTTTGGAGGCACAATTAAAAGAAATTGCAACATGTAAATCTTTGGTAAGTTTTTGCTTTGTGGTTTTGTGTTGTGACAGTAATATGTAATACACTTTTAACAAAATTCCAAAATGAAAAACCTATTAATATTTCTGCAGGTCACACACATGAAGTACTATTTGCAAGTTCTTGCCCTTGTAACTACCAGATGAGAAATACATTTTAAAACAGATTCTTATCAAGATTATCAAAACAATCTTACCTGCTCAGGGCCAGATGAACGCCCTTGCACTTTGCTCCTACAAAACAGAAAACAGACAGTTTAAGTATGTATTTGAATACAATGCTGCCACTGCACACAGAAGCTACAATATATCGCACAAAAGAACTTCTACTAATACTTATAATGATGTCAGGTGAAACGGCTCAGTGAAAATGACTTGAGGTAAAATGCAGATTTCATAACCTCTCTCCATAGTAACAGTTTTTGATATGGCCATAGTCCGTTAAAACATGCACATTTTTAAACACGATGCCTGGAGGTTCAAACCACTGAGAACAACATTAATCATTGAAGAAAAGAGACTGCACCAGCGAGCACGTCAACTTTGAAATGGGCGACACCCACACACTCAGGGCAACAGCAGACGTTCCGAGAGGCTTAAAATATGGGACACACACTAATTACCCTCAATGGAGCCATTTTATGAGTCAGCCTTATCAGACTTTAGTGGCAACTCCGTCTTAACTATTACCACCTACTCTTATTTCTTAACAGCCACTCCAGTCTGGCACCGGCAGCTGTTCTTAAGTCACAGATTATAAGAGTAGGTCCTCCAAGTCTGCTTAATTACTTGAAAAATGTACACGCATTTCGCACCATCCATCTTCGAGGAAACAACAGAGGTTTTCCAGGAATTGGTGTAGCCCTGGATTAAGATGTAGAACTGATCAATCCAGGTTAGAAGCCTTCAGTAGTTCCCAGTTAATTATAACCCAATTGCTTATTTTTGCAGCTCAAATGCCAGTGCACCCCAAAAAAGGAGGTTCAGGATATGACTGGCGTCTCTAGTTAGTTCATCGGAATTCAATGCGTTTGCCGTTTCTTCACTCCGCTCTGCAGCCCTGTCCACTTTTCTCATTATCTCAACTCCATAGAGGACATTTCCCTTTGCAAACAAACCCAACTATTTAAAGTAAGAAAGTGGGATTTTTTTGAATGCGAGCGCTTTAATCAACAGGATATTATGCATTCATCCAGCCATCTGCCAATCGATCCCACATCTACCCAGCAGTAAATAAAACTTTGTGTATCACGGCACAGGATGTCCTTGAGACTTAATCTACTCAAGCCAAGTCTCTTCGTGTTTCCAAGTTTATCTCATTAGCCCCGACATCGCCGAAATCAGACTCATTTGTTAGGTAAAAAGGGGAGCCTGTTTTCAATGGGAAAAAATGAGATGCGTGAGAAGAGAGCACGAGAAGGTTGACGGTTATTCAAGATTTCCTCTAACTATTATGTTGCGGCAGTAGAGCGCGGCTGCTAAAATACATCTGCAACACTGAAAAGGAGTGATAAAACTATGACCAAAAAAATAAAACTAACTGTTATATATTTTATTATAAGACTTAACTAAACTGTTTATTGTGCAGTTTAGTTAACTCTTATAATAAAATATATAAGAGAGTAATATGATGAGTGTGACATCACTGCTGCTAGGTGTGCTCAAATATTCTGGTGTTGAATTCCCCTTACAAACATGTAATCATTATTACTCCCTTTAGCCCTCAACAGTGTAAATCCAATAAGTTAAGGCGTTACTGAGCATTCTTGGCATCTTCTGCTCTGTAATATTGATGCGGGTATCAGATGACGGTTAAGAGCAAAAGGCCAAAGAGAAGTACTGGAGTGTAAAGAAATGGGAGTGAACTAGACACCAGACAGCGTTCAAAATACACTCACAAACTCATGATGGAGAACATTACAGGCCCTGCCAAAACAGGAGGAGGGAGATTTAGGTGCAAGACGCGCAAACTGAAACCTGGGACATTCAGTAAACACACACCTTGTCTTCACAGTCGCAGCCAGACGGAAAGCCGGCTCTGTACACCGTGATGTGATTTTCAGGTTGATGTGTTTTTGCTAGAAGAGTATTTCATGATGCTTTATTACACTGCGAGTCTTTTAAATCAAGGGGGAACACACACATACGCGCACAAGTGTACAGAGGGGAGGAGAGGAGGCTTGTAAATCACTTTTTCTGGTTGGGTCTTATCTGAGAAATGCCAGCTATGAGAGCAGGGAAGCAGAGGGAGCCGGAGCGAGCCCGTGCACTTCTAATGGTTTGCATGAATTTGCTACAGGAGGAGGAGAAGACAGGTTGTTGAGGTAACACTGCAGTTCATGATGAAATGCAATGAAACAACAAGGTCTGCAACTATTGTTTTGGAATTACATAGTTCTAAATGACAAGTATCACAGGTTTGATGAGCACCAAAATGTCATATGACCTGATACAGCCTTTTCCATAGAGGACACAAAACACAACTAATGCAGTATCACTATGAACCCAGTGGCTCATGGTTAGTCCCAAAAGTCTACGTTTCAAACACTGTTCAAACTACTGCATACCACTGTGATAAGACACTTTAGTGGCTTCCAATCCAGCGTGTCCACTTGCATGTCCCTATCAAGAAAAAAAGCTTTCCTGAGTAGTTTAATATTGTCAATTAAATGTTGAATTAAGTGAATTATTAAATGAAGAATTTCGGCTGCTTAAGATAATGTTATGAGGTCAACTAATTAATGAACTTCTTGTCAAATTTTATCTGTTATTGCAATGCTGTGGGAGAAAATGACTTCACAAACACAACAGCAATTTCACATTTAACATCTACTCATTTTTAAGCGTTTGTATTTCACAGTATCCGTAGATTCTATAATAAGAGCAGCCTGCTTTGTTAAAATCCCTTTGCATGATTTATTGACAGGGAGCTGGTCAGTTATGTAATGATGTTTCCTCATGAGTCCTTCCACCTCTTCTAAATGTGTGTGTTTTGTTTTGCTCACAGCTGCTTCAATTCCATGGTTAATCTACTATGGCATTATGGAGGCTTCACACACACACGGCCGCGCCTGCACTGGAAGCCTCGCAGACAAGGGATTTCCTTTCACATCCAACTGAGACCAAAAGAAACTTGTTGGGAAGAGTGTGAAAAGATAAGCCGCAAACACACACAAACATCTGTGTAAATAGACAAGTACAGAATAGAAAAGATCAATAGCCCAAACACAACGCAAACACAATTCAACATGCAGCTTATGAGCCCCCTACAGAAAAGTACAACAATGGCTGTGTTCTCCTACATCTCCTCTGCAGGACTGGGCAAACAGGAATGTGATGGGACCTAATTACAATGTGGAGTCTGAAGTGCATCCGATGAACATTCACAGGTTTTTATAGTTTGTGTTTGAAGAGGAGAGTTGTTCAACCTGCCTCTGAAGTCAGACTGCACACTAAGCACAGATGGGAAACAAATGTGCCACATATTTGACTTATACACTATACACTACTGTTGCCACTCCTAACTAGCACAAAGAGTTAAATGCAATGTACATTTACATTTACAAATTCTGAGTATCTGCATGGGCAATACATTTTCTATAAATTGTATTTTGCCAAAAAGACAGTATATTAATTTGTCACACTGGCTTATAGTTTAATGTGTTGGCCTTAGGAGTGAGGGGTGTGCGCGCTCACACAGATAAACAAACTCAATTCAGAGTCAAGTACTTTACAAAGGAAGTATTGATTTTTTCCACAGTGCCAAAATGTTGGTTGGATGGTTTTGATTCAAAATATGTCTCCCACAAGACAATATTTTACACTCCAAACATGACATTAAGCTTTCTGGAATAAAATAACAATACAGCAAATAGACTAAACAAGTGAATCATTTATCTGTGGGAAAATCTCATGAAGTCAACCTGCACCAACTGCACTTAGCAGCCAGTGGCAAACAAATCTGAAATTACAACCTCTTTCACGTCTTTGAGGTGCAATGCAACCTTCCTTTACTAGCACATAGTGCACACAGGCAAACCCACTTGTTGCATAAATAGAGGGTTCATAAAATCATGATGACTGACCACACTGGTACATTTCATCATACAGCATATTGAAAGCTTTTCAGATTCCACAGTTTCTGCCGCTACGCATCATCAAGTCCACTGAGAGCACGAAATCCCATAATCCTCGGACAGAAAAGGCAATAACAGAGTCAGTGCCCCAGCAGAGAACCAGAATGATTCAGCAAGAAGTCCAACTTGCCCCGTTTTGGTTCCTGAGCCACAAATAAATCCAATACAATGGTGCAATTCCAGGCTAGGCCCAGGTTATTGTCTAATCTTATTTTACAACGTTTTAGTGACATGTGGTTTAAATAGTCATATAATAATAATGTGCTGCTGATTTTTCAGTTCAAATAATAAACAATATTCCTTGATTATCAGTAAACAAAGCAGTTCATGCTGCAGTCACCGGTCCTAAGACAAACATGTTTTTAATTAAGTACTACGGTGTAATGCCATAACCACAAAGTATTTCTCTGGGGCCCAGAGGCTTCCATGCTTCCCAGGCTCCTGTAGGAGGTTGGACAGGAGGTTGGGCAGCTCAAAACCAGGGATGAAGAGTTATGATACAATACTCAGCCAAAACAACAGGCCAAATATAGAAAGACAAACACATGCAGCACGTGGCATAAGTGATGGCGCTGGTCCTGGGGTTCTTGGTCCCGGGGTTCTTGGTCCCGGGGTTCTTGGTCCCGGGGTTCTTGGTCCCGGGGTTCTTGGTCCCGGGGTTCTTGGTCCCGGGGTTCTTGGTTCTTTACTTTAGTTCTTATGATGGTGGTGTGGTAGTATTCAAACAGCATATATAGTGTGAAACCAGAGAAACCGTGTTCTAAGTCTGACCAGCAATTTAAAAATGGTATGTTTGGAGCGTGTTAACAAGGGAACTTGTTTAAGCTTTATGTACAACACAAAGAACTCACATTGAAAAGGTTGTCGGGGGTGAGTGAGGGTCCCGTTAGGGTCACAACTGCAGGATGGATCGTTTGGGTTACTGAACAAAGGTCAAAGGTCATTTGAGAGTGGCGTAAGGAAGAAATAACTCATGTAGCCTTGCAGCTCACGGCTCAGTTGGAAAAGCAAGATGCTGAAAGAAACTGTGCTGCGAGGAATGTGTGTATATAAGACATGCTCAATTTAAAACACTGACTTTTTATAGATTCTGAAGTGGAAAAACTAAAGTAAAACTAATTCTCTTTTACCGAGGGGCATGTAGACCTGCACTCAGAATTGAACCTTCCAGCAATTAAACTCTTGGATCTAGTGATCTCGATTCACACCACAGTTTAAGACTCAGTCCAGTACTCTTACTGACAGAATCTTCAAATAAATTGATTTTGGCTTTTTTAATAAGAACTGAAATAAAACTTTTCTTTCTCGACAAAAACTTTTGCTCATAACTGTATGTGTAAAAAAAGACAAAGACAGTTGAGCAATCTGAAGTCTGGCTCCTCTCCATAATGAGGTTCAGGAGGTGGGATAAAGTCACATCCGGCAGCTCTCATCTCTGTGTGTGTCTCTGCTGGGGGTCTTATTAAATCCTCAGCAACCACACAACTTCTCTGCTCCTTTGGCCTGCACTGAAACTTATAACAGAATGCATTTATTACTTCATGCATGTCAATCTCTCCATTGTCTAGTGTCACGATATGAACATTTCAAACTGGATTTTGATATTAAAATACTTTTTTTTGGTCTTTTTTTCAATGCAGTGTAAATAAATAATTACATTTTACGTAATTTTATTAAATCTTTTTGATGTGGTCTAAAAGTTCTGATATAGATCAATACAATTATGCAGGAAAGGTTCAAATTTGTCCTCTTAAAGACATCTTTAATACCATATCATTATTTTTATGCATATTTTTCAACTCCAAGCTGTATAAAAGTTGAATTATTTGAATTATTTAAGCATTAAAAGTGATGTGTATTTGTCTAATGAGAGATGGTGTTGCCTAAGGAGATTGACACCCTCATATCAAGGTGTGCAGAATTATTAGGCCGCTTCTTTTCCTCAGGCGAAATGGGCTAAAAAAGAGATATTTGACTAACCCTGAAAAGTCAAAAGTCTTTCGGAGGAATGCAGCATGCTTGAAATTGCAAAAGATATCGGGGCGTGATCATAGAACCATCAGACACTTTTTAATTAGTGAATAGTGTAGCAAGAAACAGGTTGAGAAAAAAATAAGATGCAAATTAACTGCAAGAGATTTGAGAAGAATCAAACATGAAGCCACCAGGAGCCCATTATCCTCCAGCACTGTCATACTTAAGAACTGCAACCCACCTGGAGAATCCACAAGTACAAGGTGTTCAGTGCTCAGAGACATGGCCAAGGTGAGGAGCGCTGAAACCCACCACCACTGAACAACAAATATAAGCTGAAACATCAAGACTGGGCCAAGAAATGTTTCAAGACAGATTTTTTTAAAGGTTTTATGGACTGAAGAAGTGAGGGTGACTCTTGAGGGACCAGATGGATGGGCCTGTGGCTGGATCAGTGATGGGTGCAGAGATCCACTTTGACTTAGATGCCAGCAAGGTGGAGGTGGTGGACTGGTATGAGCTGGTATTATTAAAGATGAGCTTGTTGGACCTTTTCGGGTTGAATATGAACTCAAAATGAACTGCAAACCCTGCTGCCAAAACACTTTCTCCAAGCAGTGGCACAGGAAAAAGTCTTTCAAGAAAACCATGATTTTTATACAGGACATTTCTCCAAAGCGTGCATCCAAGTTCCTGCCAGTAAACGCCCTAAAGATGAAAAAATAATGAGATACCCGCCTTTCCCACCTGACCTAAACCCTATTGGAAACTTGTGGGCCCTTCTTAAACGGGAAATTTGTGCCAGAAATGTTTATTTGAAAATTGTGAGTTCTTTATTCTTCAGACAGATGAATTTAGCTGCATAATAATTAATAGTTGCCCAATATTTGTGCACACATTGATTTTCTCCTAAGAAAACCAGAAACTTCACTTTTAGTTTCTTGAATATTCTTGAATAGGTTTGAGGTTTATTAACATTTTGGATTGAGCACAGTAGTGGCTCAATTATAAAATTCATCCTCATAAATACAATTTGCCTAATAATTATGCACACTGTAATATTGATTAATTAATATCTGGGTATGGATATGATCAATCTGATAAAGCCTGTATAGTCTCAGTAGTTACAGGCCTAATGCAGAAAGTGATTGCAGAGAGAAACATAATTCCCTTCTGTTTTGTCAAATATATTACAGGATAGGAAACAATTCAATAAACAACAAAAAGCATGTTCACATTTTCTTTAGCAATACCGAGAGAGGAGAGCTATGGATTTTACATTATATCACTAAAATAGTCTACTGTATAAAATGAATCTAAAATTTTACAACAAGAGTCCAGAGTCCTGACCAGAGGCTGACCAGTCATATTTCATCAAACCCCGTTAAGATTTTTCAAGATGGCAATAACACAGACTTCTGCAGGCCTGTAGCAGAGAATGACTGCAGTATATCTTCAAAGCCTGATAGGGCGCTTGATCAATACTAGTAACTCAACCATTACTCCGCTCTGATAAGATTTTTGGCTTCCAACATTCCCCATTTCATTCTCATCTCTGCTTTGGAACCAAAACGAAACTCTCAAAAGTTACTTAAAAAAAAAAAAAAAAAAAAAAAAAAAAAGCACTTTTTTATTC
>JACN01141311.1:0-32236 GCA_000787155.1 Scartelaos histophorus
AGTGAGGATTCAGACCAGAGAGAGTCCAAAGTGAGAGACTCAAGTTAGGCTCATTCTGCTTTTTTTGATTTGATCATTGTTTTGAGAATCAACTTTACCATCAACATTCAGTTTTATATACTACAATTAATACTACACTTTTATCAAAACAGGTGCCAACTTTAACAAAAGTAACACCAGACTATGGGCCCATGTTTGGAGGGACACTGGTTACACTCACAGGCAGCTATTTAAACTGTGGGAACAAGCAGCAAGTTCTTATTGGAGACAAACCATGTGACATTAAAAGGTAAATAAAATTAATCTGTTATTCAGTATTTTTCATATATTTATTAACATTATGTATTTAATTATGTATTTACTTATTTATTTATTTATGTATGTATTTATTGACATTTTCCATTTGTATTTCTATATAATTATTTTTATTGTATTTTTTTTGTATTTGCAACCTTTATTACTATTTATTTATTTTTCAGTTCAAGGAATGAAACCGACTCTACATCTTTGATCGTGTGCAAAACAGCATCTGTGTCGGCTATAGGAAAAGTTGATGTTAAAGTTCTCATTGATAATTTCAAAATGGACAGTTCTACACAGTTTGACTACAGAGTCAATCCAAATATTATCTCCATACAACCTCACTGCAGTTTTAAAAGGTATTATTTATTATCCCTTGTTACAAGTGTATTATAAAACATTACAATATTGTTTTTAATAGAATTAAAACCGCAAAATTGTAAGATAATAATTTCTGTAATATTGATTTGTCCTCACCAGTGGCTCCAAATTGTGGATCACAGGCTCTAACCTGACCTCTGCGCACAAAACTGTCATTCAGTACGACTCCCTCAACCCTAATCGGCAAAGATCTTTTCCTCTTCAACAAGTAAGTTCTTGGAGCCGCCCTGGGATAGACTGACAGAAGTAAGCCTGCCAGGGGCAGACTTCACCAAACACCACTAATGGCACACACCACATTCACACTACTGCGTAGTGTGAATGTGGTGTGTGTCATACAACAACAGTAGGGCCTAGAACCACTGCTGCCCCAGCAGCCTCCCAAGTACTAACCTTGTCATTTAATTGAAATATTGATCTTTCTCCTGCAATAGTTCACCTCATTTCTCTGCCTCTGCACATGTGTTTTAGGTCTGCACTGGTCCAGTGAATGCCTCTCATATGGAGTGTAGGGCTCCGGCGTTTCCTGAGGATTTAGCTCAGGAAAAGTCTAACTCAGGTCGTCTGTCAATTCACATGGATGGGAAAAATGAGCTGTGGAGTGGACCATTCGACTATCATCCCGACGCCAAAGTCATCCCCTTTGAGAACGATGACCATGTGTTACAGCTAAGGCCAGACGATACAGAGGTTTCACTGCATGTGTGTATCACACTAGAGCTGCATTAAATATCACTGACATTAATCTGACAACTATAGCTACTTTCACTAGCTCCTTCTTAAAGATGCATTGCACAACTTTTCTGGTGGGTGTCAACCACCTGCTTGTCACCATGTGTTATTGCTTTCCCTGGAATGTCCCACAGTATAGCACTAAACTTATCTCTGTTGCATTTATCCAAGAGTAGGTGTTTAAACATCAGACTGGATGTAGTCAGGTAAACCAGCTTCTTGTCTCCATGGAGATAGTTAAGTTACTGTAAATACTGTGGAACATCCCAGGCTATCTGGGCTCTCTGTGTTCATGGAGACAAGCAGCTGGCAGACCATACGCCAGAAAGCATTTCAGAATTTGTAATAGAATTTGATTGTATAATGTAAGTTAATGGGAAGCCATATTACTGATTAGAATGTAATCGGAGGTATTTTTCATTTCTAGTTAAAGTCCACTTGGTTCTAGTGAATTTAATTAATCACTGCAGCCTTTCAACTCAAGTCAAAGCACTCGGGAAAAGAATATCATTAGTAGTAAAATAGGGAATATCCGATATCCGATAATGAATGTACCACTCTTCATTCATCTGTATTAGCTGTACATTTCTGAACTCATCATCTTTTTTCAATAGCTTCTTTATTTTTTTCAGTTAGCATAACAAGCCTCTTGTTGTGTTGTATTATCAAATATGTATTTTTCCACTTGCAGCATCAGAACCTTAACACCTGTATGAAGATCGCCATGACAATTGGAGGAGTGAGGTGTAATGTTCAGGTTTTGTACAATGAGCTCAACTGCAGAATCCCTAAAGGAGTCGACATTCCAACTGAAGGGCTGCCAGTCCAAGTGAGTCAAAGTCATTTAAAAATGTGATAATACCCTGAAGTATTGCAGAGTTGCAAAATTTATTTGAAATTAAATAGAAGTGAACATTAAAAGTTGCTCAGAAATTGTCAGCATTGGTACATTTACATGTGCAGGAAAAATCTGAGCAGTAATAAGCCAGTAACCTTCTTGTGGAGGGTTTGTCACCAGCTCATCTCCATGGAGATGTCACTGCTTTGTTTGCAATGTTTAGCTTGCATTTTATTCAACTGCTGTTGGATGAATGCATTATTGTGAGCATGCTTGCCTTCCCTTGTAGTGGTGTCACCTGTTTGTAATAATAATTCATTTTCTCTAGGACATTTTACCAAGGCTTAAAAAGTCATACTGTGAAACATTACAGACAAACCATCATATCTTTGCAGGGACTAGCAGGTGGCGTCCACCAAAGAAAACTAGTGTTTCTTTATTCTCCTTAGTTATTTTGTACGATAGGCTAATTAACCCACTTTCTGCTAATTTATTTAGGATATTTTGCTGCTGTTAAAGGCAACTACTGCTAAGCTTCTCATAAACTCCATTATATGTTATATATGTTTTTAAACAGTACCTTAACTCCTCTAACTATATGGCTATTATTCATTATAGTTTCTTTATTTATTTAAACTACAACCTATTAAAGCTGTTTTAATGATGCAGGTAATTGTGAATGGAGAAGTGCATAATGTGGGGACAGTGCTTATCAATGAACGTGACAAAAGCACTATGATCGCTGGAGTGGTTCTGGGGATAATCGCTGCTTTAGTCATAGGAGCTGGCCTCGCATTAGCTGTCATGATCCATCTGAAAAAGAAGAAGAGAGGTAAGGTTATACTTATTGTGTGATTCATTATATTAGTAATTCATAATATAGTGTAATATTTTCTGATTACTTTGTATTTTTTGTCATTTCAGCTAATATTGAGAATCGCTTGTCTACAATGATTTCTCGGAGCCGGATGGGCAGCAATTACGATTTCTCCCCAACAGGTGACTACAAACGAGGTAGACGTTTCTGTACGTTATCATCATTTGATAACACTAATAATTCACGAATTAACTTGTTACTAATCATTCAAACATCATCCTTAATGCACTAAATTACTCCGTTATAAGTAATGGACTTATGCTGTGCAGTCATCTGTTTTAGAGTGGGTTTCAGAGTGATGATGATTAGTACCTTTAATGCCAATGAGCAATTCAAAACAAACTATGCAAAAACTATGCATTGAGTCAAATTAACAGTAAAAAGAAAAAAAGTCAGGTGGCTATTTCAAAATATATTTTGGTCATCAACATGTCACGTCGCCTGTGAACAGGAAGTTATAAACTCATGATTATAGCAAGAATTCAGCAGCTGTTTCCACTTTCATCATAATAGTTTGGACTGTTTTTGTGATAATTCTTGTTAGGAATTTGGTGATTTTTCTTAACAGTATGCCCCCTTGTGTCTCTTCCTTCCTGTGCTTCAGTAGATCTGGCCAGTCAGACATCGGGCTCAGGTATGGCATTCCAGGGTTTATTATATGCTGCCAGCTACGACCACCTGGCAGTGCCCCTGATGCGGGACATCTCTATGGTCAGCCTGAGTGCAGAGTTGCTGGAGGAGGTCAAAGATGTGCTCATCCCTGCAGAGATGCTCAGAGTGGAGATCAACCAGATCATCGGCAAAGGTGTGTTGTCATATACTTTGTATACTTTAATAACTTAAAAATGTGCCACATAACCTTTCTGGTGGAAGGTGTGCTGGCTTGTTGTTTCCAAGGATATGTTATTTGGTTTGCTGTTCTACAGTATAGTAATAAAATATAAATATAATATAGTGGCATTGCCTACTTGTTTTCATAGATGTATAGGTTTAATACTGTGGGATGTCCCCTGCAAAGTAATGGCATCTTCATAGAGACAAGTGGGGAACAATTATTCAGACTGTCAAACATATTTAAATGGTGCAGGGAGACTTATCTGCGCACCAGTAGTCCAACGTACAGAAGTATTTTGTAAATTATTGAATGCACTGACAGTATTAGCATAAACCTGACTAATACAAACTTAGGACTCATACCTACCTTATAGACACAATATTATGTTTCTGAAACGCAGGACACTTCGGCACAGTTTATCATGGGTACTTGATCGACAGCAACAAACAGGAGACCCACTGTGCAGTTAAATCACTCAACAGTAAGTATCCAAGCTACCAAAACTATATTATACGTTATACTCAAACCTCTCTATATAAAGTTATCTGTTGTTTGAATAGGAATTTCAGATCCCAGAGAAGTGGACCAATTCCTACGGGAGGGAATAATAATGAAAGCCTTCCATCACCCAAACATCCTGTCTCTATTGGGCATCATGCTGCCTAAAGAAGGGCTCCCCCTGGTGGTGTTGCCGTATATGAAGCACGGAGATGTACGTCACTTCATCCGGTCAGAGAAAAGGGTGAGGATTGTACTATGTAATGGTGACTATGCAGTTTTATAGATAACACTGTGAAAATACTCTAACTCCTCATTTTGCTCTACAGAACCCCACAGTGAAAGATCTGATAGGGTTTGGGCTACAAGTGGCTAAAGGAATGGAGTATTTGGCCCAAAAAAAGTTTGTTCACCGAGACCTGGCTGCACGAAACTGCATGTGAGTCAATCAGTCAGTCAATTAACATGTATTACTTTTATTTGTATAGCCAATTAAATAAAATGCTTGCAATAATCAGACAGCTGCTACATTTATTAAGAAATACAAACTAAACTACCCCTTCCTTATGCATATGTCAAAAGTTCTACAAATGGCATCAATAAGAGGAAAATAAATAATGTGGTTGCAACCCAAGAATAGCTTTCACTAAAACATAATAACTGGACAGTAGATTGACTGGTAAAATGTCATTACTAAATCTATTTATGTCCAATGTCCAAATTTCCAGGCTGGACGAAACTTTCACAGTAAAAGTAGCAGACTTTGGAATGGCGAGAGACATCTATGACAAAGAGTACTACAGTATACAGGATCATAAGAGGGTCAAGCTGCCAGTGAAGTGGATGGCCATTGAAAGCCTCCAAACACAGAAGTTTACCACCAAATCCGACGTGGTGAGTGCACCTTATACTTCCCTCATCTCATCCACTATTTCATCTAAAATGCAGGGACAATTTGTTTGCAAGGGAGGCATTTTTCTACAGTTTTTCAACAGTTATGGATTACCTCTATTTATGGATTACCTCTTTTTATGTTGCAGTGGTCGTATGGTATCCTGATGTGGGAGCTGCTGACCCGAGGTGCCAGCCCATATCCAGATGTGGACCCCTATGACATCACGCATTACCTGTTAAAGGGACGCAGGCTTCCTCAGCCTCAGTTCTGCCCTGATGCACTGTAAGAATATTTAACTTTTTCTTTTTTTTTTTTAACAATTTCTCTTCTTGAGTCTGTGCCTGGTGACTGTGCAATAGGAATGATTGCCATCTCTGATTTCACTGGAGTAGGAGGTAAAACTGCACAATCTTTTCCAACTGAAAAAGAAAAAATCTAACCAGGCCAGTGGAGCCTCTTTTTCTCAGCAATGAAATTAAACTAATCTGATTTGGCATGTAGCTTCATAAGAATTGCAATGGATAGTAACTTAAACTAAAATGATTCAAATGATTTGAGCTTCTTTTGGTTGTCTATTTTCTAAAAGATTTTACATTACTTTTGTATTTTTTAAATGAGAGTCTAAATTGTAAATACTATGAATATTAAATCAAACTTATATAGTGCTTTGGATTACTCAAAGACACTCTTCATAACAAAACAAAATAATAATGACAACATAAGGAATAGCCAACAGGTTACAGAAATGCAAGAGTGAACGTGTGCCTTTTTAGAAAATATTTTTATTTTTGTATTGAGTCCAAATTCCTGATAAGGAGTTTTAGAGGGCGATGCTGCTGCAGCTAAGCCTCAGTTTCCTGTGGCCTCAAAAATATTTGCGTTTTGAAATTCATATGTCCCAGTGTCTCTTTTACTTAATGTATTTATTTCAATGTGTCAAGCAGGTTAAACTAAAGGCCAAATTACTGGTCAGAGCTGTGTTGACCATGTTAACATGTGTTGACCATGTTAAAATTCAGCATCGCCTCCAGTGTCTGTATGTACTGATGTATGAGTGTGTGCGTGAATGGGTGAGTGCTTCTTTGATGTGAACTGCCTTGAAGGTAGAAAAGTGCATTCAGCAGTTTCCTGTGGTCTTAAAAATATTTGCATTTTGAAATTCATCTTTTTTTGATTCTAGATACACCCTGATGTTGATGTGCTGGGACCCGGAGCCAGACCACAGGCCGTCCTTCCACTGCCTGGTGTCAGAGGTGCAGCAGATCCTGTCCTGCCTGCAGGGGGAGCACTATATCAATCTGAAAGTCACATACGTCAACTTGGATGAGCCCAGACCCTACCCACCCATGGTCGACTCCGCTGATGAACTGGAGGAGGACTCTGACAGGGACTCAGACAGAAACAGTCCATGTGAGGACTGAAGACTGTGGAACTATAGATCTACTTAAAGCTGCAATCTGCAAGTTTTCTGGTGAAGCATCCAAAAATGTGTTTTTAGCCTGGAATTTGCCATAGGATTCCATAATACATAAAACTCCAAAGTGACAAACGCAAGGTGGTATTTTTTGGCACCTCTAACTGAATAAATGCTAAATGAATGGATGGGAGTATGCTGCCGTACTGTGGAACATTCAAAGCAATAATGTCCATTAGACTTTGCAAGTGGCAGACCCTCTGCAAGAAAGGTTTTCGTGGTGCTCTTTTAATTTAGAGGGGGACAGTTAAATTGTCTATTGTTGTGGTGTGATCAGATACAAATATCAGAAGAATGCACCTTAGCACTATATGAAAGATCAGGTTATACTTTTGTGGGGTTTATTTTTTGTATTTCTTATGAACATACCACACAGAACAATGCTGCACTGCCCCCATTTGATATCATCATTACATTCTTGAATCTGAAAACAACCGATGATACAAGGATCTTAATGCTATTATGTGCCAAAAACACTATGGGACTATTTTCTGGAGAGAGGTCACTTTCAAGTGTGTAAATGGACAAAGTGAATGTATTGTGTATCAATTGTGTGTTACACTATTATAGCAAAACCTGTGAAGACTTCCTGTACACTTACAGGCAAAGTTAAGAGTCACAAAGATGGACTAATTTTAGAAATACCCTTTTAAACATCTTAATAATAACATTATAATTTATGAAGTAGGTTCTATGAAAAAAATCAGCTGTCATCAACTCCCCAAGTTAGACTCATTGCCACATGTCATGCCTGGTGATGTAATGGCTATTGGCTCAAAGATTGATTTTGAAATTGAGGTTTTATTGATGCACAGAATGGAACTTTACAGTTTTGTGTAACTTAATAATGGTGAACTCTTAAAGAGCAGCTGTTATAAATCATAAAGAGCTTCACTTGGCACACTGTAGGCCTTGCATTACTTCATTCATTCCAACGCTATCGTTAGAAACATTTCAGTTCACTCAGTTCGGTCATAATGTCTGGATTTTTATGTATATATATTTTTGAAAGGTATAGCATAATATATTTGCATATTTTTCAGGGGGAGAAAAATAACTGGACTCAAACAACTGTTGATCTTATGTAAACCAAAGCTCCTGATCCACCACTAGAGGGCGTCCTCACTGCAGCACCAGCGCTGAGCTCTGCTGCAGTGAGGCTGGGCTCCACAAACAGGTGTTACACAAACATTGTAATAATTTCAACGAGTGAATTCAGCATTCCTCTGCTGCAATAGTCATTCATTCATGATTGCAGTTCAATGAAATCATATGACATCTAAGGTTGCAAATGCACTGATTTTTGTTTTTGTTTTCTGTTCAAGACTTTTATATGGTACTGTGTATGACTTAAAGGGAAAGGCTTATTTGTGTGTTATTTTAATGTGTGGCAGTTTCACTGTAATGCAGAAGTTTAGGACTTCAAAAGGACACTGTATTTGATTAACCAAAAAAACAAACAAAGGCAGCAAAATGCTGCTTTAAGGAGATTAGATGTACAGTTTATGTAATAAATAAGGTTTTTATGTTCTTTATGTGAACTGAAAAGTTCTTTCTTTGAAAGTAGCCCCAGTGCTGTTTAACTGACTTTTAAATTATATACGACTGCTCACAAACTGACCTGAGTAACACACATATTGTTATCTTTTGTAGAAATATATCCAGTTACAAAGTTCTGATCCAGTTACATTATAGTCAGGTTTTTGGAACTGATTTCCAATTCAATGTATAATTGATCACCCCATGTCATTTTAATATCCATTTTAAATTTGCATTTGGAAAATTTGAATTTATTATGCAATTCATGAAAATCAAGCTCTTCAATTTATCAGTTCAGTGAAAAGGAAATTTTCTGACATACTTCTGTCAGACTCACCATTGTCTTTGTCTCAGTTGCTTTCTGGAGTATAGTTACTTAAACAGCATCAAACAGTTCAACCTCATTTTAAAATTTAGTATTTACAGTCTGTCCAAACTCTCATTTAGAAGTTCACCTATTTTATTTAGATTCACATTGTACAGTAGATATTTTCAGTTCTTCACTCTTCCCCTCAAATCACATCATGCAGTAAGTCCAGAGTCAAGAGGGAAGTGCGCTCCTGGAGTCTGGAAGTCTGGTCTAATATTCCTTTTGTTGTTCTCCAAGTGTATACTATGTTTATGAATATTTTAGATTTCTATTATACCATGAGTTCTCTGAAGAAGTCCTCAGGAGCAATGCATGAACGAACAATCCTCACATGGCAGCTGTTGCGTGAGCCATGACGAGCAGGACAATAACAAAAATAGATTTCTGTGTTGCAATGTCCCAGTGTCTCTTTTACTTAATGTACTGAGTGAAAAAACACTGGAGTTCCTGGATGCTTTGCCGGAAATGTTTTACAGTATAACATTAATTTCATTGTCTCAAGCAGGTTAAACTATATATAGGCCAAATTACTGGTCAGAGCTAAGGAAACATGTTAAAATTCAGCATTGCCGCCATTGTCTGTAGGTACTGATATATGGCGTGTGTGTGTGTGTGTGTGAATAGGTGAGTGTTTCCTTGATGTAAAGCACCTTGAAGGTAGAAAAGTGCATTTAATATTCCTAGCAAGCAGGCATTGAACCCTTAACCAGAAAAGTTATTATAAATGCTTTATTATTATTATTATTATTTTTATAGCTTATTTACAGCAATATCGAACTGAAGGTTTTGCATGACTAAAAATAAAATCAAAACCAATTACTGTGGAGGGATAACAAAATGATGAATGCAAATTTTTTTATAAATGTTGTGACAGCTGAAAAACAAAGGATGCATTTGTAATGAGAGGGTAGAAGTTAGTCCACTGTCAGTTACCGCGGTCGGAGTCGGACGGTGGATTTGTGCAGTGCAGCAGCAGCAGCAGCAGCAGCTCATGTGAATGTGCCTGGAGCAGTGAGCGCTGCCCTGGGCTCGGAGTGGGCCGCTCCAGCCTCATACTCTCCTCACTCAAACCTCCATCGTGTCTCCACTGGTTTAAAGTTACAGAAAATATATACACATGATTGTTAGAAATACATTGTTGGCTATAATTTTGTTGGGAGCTGGCAGAATAACCAAAAAGACTGACCTACCCGCCCCTCTTTTATTCCCAAATGTCACCACTAGATTCTACTTCAGTCTCATAGTGTGTTAGCTTTGAATTAGAAGAAGAAAAGTGAGGTAAACCTGAACAAACGCCAGATGAAAGGAAAAGAGAGGGGGGCACAGGTTCTGCACATGCCTTCTACTGGTTAAAAAAATTAAATAAAATAAACTTGCAAATGGTAGCTTCAGAGGTGCAGCATGTAACTTTCTGGTAACTTTTTTGTCCCCAATGTATTATGCAGTATGGCACTAAACATATTCATCTTTCATGTATTCATTATTGCTGTTACTCACCTCTCCACAGGCTGCACTGCTTTAGTCTGAGGAGAATGATGGAGAATCTTCATGAAATGCATTCATGGAAGATAAATGTGGTGATAATCGCTTCAAACAGCCTTTAGCTTATTGTTGCTACAATATTATATAAGTACAATTTTATCATTGTTTTCCTGTTCCTGTTTATGTAACATTCTTCATTCTTAAAACTCTCCCCTTCACCTCCAAACATGGGTGTAGGTGTTGGCCTGTACTGTGAGAGTAATCTGTCTCCATCCTTGAGCCTGTGTCCCATTACACAACAAGGTCAAGGATGACTCCCAACAACCATCAGAAAAGAAAAAAAAAAAAAGAAAAAAAAGTAGTAGATTCAATTGTGAAACATATGGGGTTCAAATTGTACAGGATTTAACACAAAATTGTCTGTTTTGGGCTCATATAGGATCAAAATGGAACCACCCTGAATTCACTTAAATGAAAATCAATGCACTGAAATACACCTAATCTAAATGTGAGTTTATGTAACATGTTCTTTCATTCTTAAAACTTTGCCCAACATGTGTTCCGTGTTTACTTCCTTATATTGTGAATGTGATCTGCCCGTATCCTTGAGGCTGTATTTATCAGTGGATGAATAGAAGTCAGCGGCTGCGCGTGTTGGCCGCGTTGTGTCGTGTTTGTGGGAGCGCGGCGGAGGAGCTGGGGGTCGCAGATGGACACAAGTGTTGTGTTTGTTCCTGTGTCAGTGAATATCTCCACAGATGGGAGAATTATTACATTCAAAGGCGAAACACTCAAATCTGCAGAGCAATGAAAAACGCTTTAGACGACACAAGGCCATGGCGCACACACAGCTACTGTACTTGTTAAGATTTTTTTTTCCTCTCACCATCTTGTTGTGAAAGAGCCAAGCAGTTTTGTGGAACCAAAATGCATGTTAAATGACTGTAACACATCTTTCTCATGCACATGTACTCAACATAGGCACGTTTGTTACATAATAAGCAAGTACAAGTATACAAAATGATGACTTATATTATATTTGATCATATGCAACTGCACATTTATCTTTTTTATAAAACAGGGCTACAACATTGCACAATATTAATGACACTTTTTTGTCCTTTTGGTGTCTTCAGGCTTGGTAAAGTAGCTCATTCATTGATTCGATTTTTTTTTAATAGATGTTCACACAGGATCCTTTGCTTATACCTAAGCTTGACTGGGATAGATTATGACAACATAAACTAAACTTATGTTCATACACAAATGCCGCACCTTTAACTAAATTAGTAAATCTAAAACTAAACATATACCAAACCAGGATCCGAACAGGGCTAAACCAAGTCTACAACAGGCTTGAACATAAATGTACTTTTGCTCTTCTGGTTGATGGAAGCAATAGGAAAATATATGAAAAAATGGTCACCCAATAATAAATACACTATTTAGCTTTTTGCACAAAGTTTGTATGTCAGAGCAGATTTTGTGTGTGCCTCTTGTCTTCACTTCTTGACCCCAAATATCTGTTTTTCCAACTTTGAAAACATAACTTTACCTAAGCTTGACTGGGATAGATTATGACAACATAAACTAAACTTATGTTCATACACAAATGCCGCACCTTTAACTAAATTAGTAAATCTAAAACTAAACATATACCAAACCAGGATCCGAACAGGGCTAAACCAAGTCTACAACAGGCTTGAACACAAATGCAGTTTTGCTCTTCTGGTTGGTGGAAGCAATAGGAAAATACATGGAAAAACTGCATGTACTTTACGAATCCTGTTTCTTTAGTTGACCGGTTGTTGTTTCTTTTACTCCATGAGCCTGAGTTTGAGTGCACTGGTTTTGACAGAAGTATTTTGGGTGACACTGACAGAAGAGATACTGACTCACTGTTCACAGGTGAAAGGTGGAACTAGAGACAGATATAGAAAAGTCAGCGTGGTTCTCACTGCCAAAACTTCACCAAAATCTACACTACAAATAATAACAGTAATAAGGTTTGACTAGCCCCTCAAACATTTAATTTAACTAAATAATTTCACAGTGATCTAAAAATTACAAAATGCAGAATAGCAAGTATAAAGATTTTTAAAGAATTACCTCCATGGAGAAAAGGAGGTGATGCCATGGGCCTGTTATTGATCAGTGAAGTGTAATAGTAATTTAACATATTTAAAAGGCCAAGTTTATCTTATTGTGGAACATTCGAGGCAAAGTAATGACTGAATTTCCTTGAAAAAGAGAAAGTTGCACAGCGCACCTTAAAACTGAAATGTAATTTTTGTAAAGAACATGATGTGGACTGACCTTTGGTGCACGTCTCTTCTTATTTCATCACCATTTTCACCAGAAACATTAAGCAAAAAGTTATTTTAAAGTCCATACTATATTATATTCCTTTCATCATTTAAGTTCTAAAGACTGAAGAATGTAATTGATTGCGTAATTAAGACTGAGGTGTTCTATGATCTGACAAAAGGCCTAAGTGGTGGAAATAGTTTCACTGAAAAGATCAAATTGTTCCATTGTTCTTGTCTATAACTCTGTAATTGTAGCGTCTGTACTGGACTTGGCTGTTCAGACTGTAGATCACACTCTCCATTGGCAGAGTCTGTGTGAGGTTTTTACTTTCACACTTCTGACCAGTTGATACAGAGCGGCACAAACTCTCAAGCAAAAGTGTACGCAGGAAATTGTTTTTATTTTACATAAGTATAGGTCTGTATGTGGTATAACACTGTAACATATTTGAACGTTATTACAAAACTCAGCGTGAAAAACACAAGCGCAAGTGTCCAAAGATTAGTCAAGAAATATTAGCAACGTGGTAATAGTGTTAGCCCAGTGATTCAAAGGTTGGCGGTTTGATACGAGCTCTCACGTGTGCATATGTTGTGTCCTTGAGCAAAACACTTGGTGAATAGTTGATAGGTTCCTTGAGGTAAACTATTTTGAGGGCCCATTGGAAGCACAAGAGGCTATTTATTTAATTAGTGAATTTTCCTTTTTATGATGTAATCACTTTATCAATGCATAGTATTGCCTGTTGTAGCTCTTTAAGCTTTTTGGCTCTAGAGACTATTGTACATGGAGTTTATTTAGGAGAGTTTTTAGAGTATTTAGTGGGAGATCTGGACACTTGCACACTTGCACAATGCAAAGTGCTAATGCTCATTCTAGCTGTGCATTTGTTGTAGTCATATGTATAGTATGGCCCCAGGATTTGTTGAGATTTAGTACATTAACAAAGCAGTGAAGCCATTTAGGTCCTACTTAACCTACTGTTAGCTTCACTTTGCTAAAATGTTCTAACAGTTCTGTCAACCACCTTGTTCTAACATTATCCTTAACACCATTAGTTTCACTTTAAAAAAGCACTACTTCAGATCAGTTATATTTAGAAAATGTATTTTGTCTTCTTTATATAGAAACTTGACTGGTTTGTAGGTAAATACACTATTTAGCTTTTTGCACAAAGTTTGTATGTCAGAGCAGATTTTGTGTGTGCCTCTTGTCTTCACTTCTTGACCCCAAATATCTGTTTTTCCAACTTTGAAAACACATTTGTGTTTTGCTATCACTGACCTCATCCATCTGCTGTGTGCCCTCATGAGTCTCAAGAATAACTAAACCACCAATTGTCTTTTTGATCCTTGAGCCCTGTTCTAAATCTTGGGTCAGTATGTGACACTAATGCACCATTAGATAAATTACTTGATGCTTTTGTATTTTGGAAGTAATTTTTGTGTATTTCGGATGATACAAAAAGAGATCAGTGTTGTCGTCCAAAAGCCTGTTGTGGTTTGTACGCTTGTTGCTATGGAAACTACCATTTGATAGCAAGTGTGTAGGAAGGCACAGAGATACATGGGGAAATTAGCAAAATGCATGCTTTTGTGTGTGTGTGCGCTAATCTATTCATGATGTATATGAAACTGTTTGGAGAATTGACGAGGTTTGGGATGCATGTTGCAACACCACATCCATTCAAATATCTGGCAACACACTGCAATGCTCGATCTCATTATTTATTCAATGATTATTATACAGTATATGCCTCAAAGTGAATACTCCACTGCAGGCATACACTGGCAGCATGTGTTTTTCCACCCTTTCTTTCAATATAATCTACATATTATCCAAGCAGCTAACTGTGATCCCGGCAGCATCTCGTCAAGGAGACATATTTCTGATTAGCGCTACATAGAAATGAGTTTGTCAATGTGGATCCTCGGTGGATCAGGCTTAAGGAAAATCCATGTAAAATTAAAACATGACTAACAAATGAGTGTTATATAGTTCATTGCAGTGTTTCTGTCCATTCACACTGTGTTTGGTGTGGGAGGTGCCCCATGCTGCAGAATGACCCCTCAGGAAGTGAATATAAGCTACTGGTGCTTTTCAGATTCTTCCATATTTGATGATGTCACACTGCCAGGTGGGCCCTATTCTTTATGTTGAATTTTGCCATGAAATAGCTAAAATTTCAGAAATGTTTAGTCTGATGATTTGCTTAAGTGACTAAACCCATTGACTTTTGGTATTACACCAAAAATATGCATTTTAACAATATTAAATTGAGCTGCCCCCAATCTAAACATTATTGTGTTTAAAATGTTATAATGTCAACTGAAACACAGCAATATATCAGACTAATCAAGCTCTGACATAGGTGAAGTTAACAGGTAGTTGTGCTTTAAAGCTGCACTATGTAGATTTTCTTGTACCTATTTTTGAACCAAACTTATGGATCAGTGAAGTGTCTGTATCATTACTTGTCTCCTCTTAAATGTTATTCTTATGCTCTGAAACATTGCATCCAAAACAGTAACAGCAATAACATCTATGGAGTCAGAAAAGTCACATAGTGGATTTTATATTTCCTGTTTTGTTTAGTGATAGTCCCAGGTTTGCACGACTGGTTGAATTGAAAAATACCTGATTTAACACTTGTTTTGGCCTCATTTACATTATTTATGTTTGTGTTTTTTTCAAGGACAGACAGGACACCACTGTCAACCATCACACTAAAACATTCCCTATATCCACTGGGAGTATTAAAAACAAAATTACTTCTGAAATGATTTTAGAAGCTGATAAATCATGTCATGTATTTATCAAATGTTGTGTCCTCTTTGATGCAACTCATAAATTTGCATAAAAACAGTGCTTTAGTTTTAGTGCAAGGTTAATTTAAGATATAAACCTGCCACAGTGCAATTATTTATTTGTGTAGGCCAAGCCCCAGGAGTGACTTTAACTGTAAATGACAATATATAATGTACTGCACTAAATAACAACATCCAAAAGAGGCCCAGAAAACCATAAAGATACAATACTCTTTTCTTTCATCCTCCTTATGCACACATCTCTATAAATAGGTGTTTCCATGGAGAAGACTAAAATATTCCAGAGTATATGCCGATGAACTTACCTCACCAGGCTAAGTTACAGGTTAGATCTGGAGAGAGGCAACTGTGCCCACTATAAGAATGCATATTTTTAAGTTATTTAAAAAAAAAACAACAAAAAACAGCTGTAATTGAATAAATAATAATGCTATACTATGGAGCTTTTCAGTCAAATCAATGATATCTCCATGGAGACAAGCAGGTACAAGACCCTCAGGAATAATTACGTAGCGCACATTTATGTCATCCAAATACTCATAAAAGGTTTGATCATGTTTTTATGAAGTAGTTCTAGTTAAGTTCAGTAGAAATCCACTTTTGAATCCACTTGTTATTTTATGTAAGTTTATGACGAGGCTCAGGCTTTTTGAGGCCGTGCAAACTTATAACCAAAAAACAGCCCAAATACTTGACGGTGACACAAATGCAGACCTCATAGAAACTCGGGAGCTGCTGATCAAAGTTATGGACATCCGGTTTGAGCCTTGATGCGGTCGCCATGGTAACCCCAAAGAGCACCAAATGTTCCGCTCGACGTGTGAGAGGATCATCTGTGACACTGGCACCAGCCCCAAACCAGAGTCAAAAACAAAACTGTGTGTAGTTACCGAGAGGACAATGTCGTGTGTGTGCAGAAGGCCACGAGATGCACAAGTGTCGTGTGCAAGTGACGTCACGTTCAGGGGAGCAGAGGAGCCAGAAGATGTGCTCGACGTTATTGTCTCTTCAAAATAATATTATCCACAGAGATTCAAATAACAGTGGATTTCGCTGAATCATTTTGTCTTTTGTTTTTAAAATATGGTTTCTTTTCTTTTTATTATTTCTTAAAATAAAAGTGCCAAGTGTGCATGTTGATCTCATTGCAGATTTAGCCGAAATGATCCACAAATGGCATTAAATATGTCTACCTCAAGACTTTTGAGTGTTATTTGTGTTATTTTTGGCCTGTTACTTTGCCAGCTTGTCTCCATGGAGATATAATGCTATACTGGAACATTTTAGGCAAAGCACTATGAGGCAATATAAGTAATATGTCAATACAAACTGTATACACTAAGTTAGTTAATGTGACATTTGTCAGGTTTATGTCTTTTTTTTAGGTTTATGTCTGGTACGTTGTATTCTAAAATGTATGTTCACCCAAAACGACACTAGGGTTGTTGTTTTGGGCGACTTGTGAACCTATATGGAACCCTGTTATTAGACATTTTGAGAACTTTTTTCCCATTCAAAAGATAGAATATGCATTTGCAATGGTTCTACTTTTTCATCAAGTCCATGCATAGGAAAATGCACAGAACACCTTCTTCTAGCACATACACATTTGTCTTTGGAGGACTGTAGGAAGCTGAGGTACACAAATAGCTAACGTAGGTATCAACCTTATAGGCTTTGTTATGTCCCTATATCTATTCCATTGTTAAATAATGCATCTTTTCATATTAAAATACCCGGTACACTTGAAGTAATCCTCTCCCCCTGATCATAATGTGTTTTTTTCCCACACTGCAGCACCTCGCTCCTGTGTTCGCTTCTGAAAGTGCTGCAGTGGTCTCAAGGTCTGTACTGCTGCTGAAGCATTCCTTCTTTCACCAAAGGTTCCCGTCCGCTACGACCTCACAAGTCTACCGCTCTGGTTTCTATGACAACTAAGTTAAGCTAAAGTTGACTCATCTTTCAAAAGCTCTAGAAACAAAACAGTGGGAAAAAAATATATTTGGAAAAAAGAAAGAAATTAAATAAAAGGACTTTCTTAGTTGGATAAAGAGGCTCTTTCTAAAGATGACCGTGGAATTGAATGATAAAACTGTCATGTCAGCATGGCTTTATTGAAAATTTATAGCATGTTTTATCTCATCTTTTCATTTATAGAATTAGAAATCAAATGTATTGTGGATAACCATATGCTTTTGTAATTTTATATCAGTTTTCTTATAGTTTCCCCTTGCCATTTCTGTCAAAGTTGTATTTAAAGTGATTCATGCATGTCCAAACAATCTTGAATCACTTATTTTCAAGACGCCATATTGCCAATCAACAGTAACAATGTATGTTTTTCCAAGGGTTTCTTCTTTTTAATCACTTGTAAATAAATGCTGTGGAGCATTCATGACGTTTTCACCATCCCTTGATGTACACTTCTCTGTTCTCTTCTCTGTTCTGTTCTCCAACTATATTTTCTTAATTGGTGTATCTCCAATTAATGTAAGATCACTAACTAGAATAATGTGCAGCTTTCCATCAGAACCTTTTGTTATAATGATGTTTATGGCAACGTCTGCTCCCACTGGGCACCGCAGTTGTCAATCTATCATGGACGTCTGTGAACTTCTTTCTTTTAGGTCATTTTAGATGACAATAGTGATTAAAACTGACTAAACTATAGTATAATAATCCAAGAGTGGCATAGATTATAAGTATATAGCAGATACAAGCACAATATATCTTCTTTAATTTACTTAATTTTACTCTTTTTTACTTAAAATTAATCTTTTTTTTTAAATTATTTAATTACCTTTGATCTTTATTTGAAACCTCCAGGTCATAGATGTAGGGTTCAAAAGTGTCTGTTTTTAGACAATAGAAACACAATGAAAGTCTGGTCCTTGCTATGGTAAAATGCCCTGAAGATGCACAGTCTTTGCTCTGCCATTTTTCAATAGGAAGTCAATAGAACTTTCTTAAGATTTATTAGGTTGATATTAACAAAATGTAAAATGATTACCTATTACCTATTTTTTTTAATGCACATTATATCTTAGCTGGTTTATTTCTCATGCATGTATCCCTCTCTTGTACTTGAGACCACACAGAGAATACTAAACTACTTATTGTTAAAAGTAGACGGTGGGTTTGGCTTCGGAAATGCAGTCACTGTGATCCATTGATAGACTTGGATTAAGCAGATGCAGCCATGGTAACATAGGGATGAGCAAAGAGAAGAGAAGAGCATTGAGTACTTTTTTTTTTCCTTTTTCAGAGGAGAGCAGCGCAGGGTGGAACTGCCTGCTAGCTCCAGTGACGCACGTTCACTTTTTGCGTATGCTATTACAAGAGCAGGAGCGAGCAGCCAGTTGGACAATTAAAGCAATGGACGTTAATAGAAACATACTGGATACTAATTGATTGTGAAGAGTGTGGGTTGTTACCACTAGACTGATTTGTTAGGGTTTTTAAATAGTAGGGGGGGTGTGGAAGGTCAACTTACACGTGACTGTATTGAATAAATGTAGATGAGAAAGAAGATGCAGTTATTATTTAGAAGCTTATGTTCTGCACACAACTGTACAGTGATTGATTGGAAATATATTATATATTATAAATAGATTTTTTAAGTAGCATTTGTGTTAGCTATGGGAAAAAGTCACCTAAGTCATTATGAGACAGGACAAATTATAATTTTCATGATGTTTTCTGACCTACTTTTCGATAACTTTATTCACTGTTTCTGAAGATTTATTTATTTATTTGATAGGGACAATGCACATTAATGAACATAAGTATAAAACAAATGTAAATATGCCAGATTTTAGCTACAAAGTTAATTTTCATCTGTAGTTCCTCGGCAGGCAAATACATAAAAATACAACATACAATAAAAGCAGCAGAAACAAAATCTAGTGGTCACATGACTGGTTGGTTTTCAGCCATAGTTTGAGTTGTGATCATTCCTAATTTGGTTCAAACACATTTCGTGGTCTTTTCTAGTGCAGGTGATTGGATCATGGCCTATAAGCTCTAAGTGCACTCAGATCAAACTGAGTCAGTTTTCAGTAATTCACTATTATATGGGCAAATAAGTCATTATCTTTAATGTATGTGTGTGAACTGAGGAGACGCACAAAGTGAGAGCACTGCCAGCACACACACTAAGGTATTCATACAAGTCTGAACTGCTTAGGCCAGTGTAAAATTGAAAACTTAAGAGATTTAAGATCTTTCTATAGGCTAAGACAACATAAGGTTTATTCATTTTAGATGTTTAAGGTGTATTTAAGGTGTGATGTGTTCATTGAAATGCATTAAAAGTGCATTATAAGTTTTTGTTGTGGGGCTTGTCATCATCGTCTCTATAGAGATTATTGCTATTTATTGGTTATTGCTTTGCCTGAAATATTCCACAGTATGTAATTACTGTATGTAACTTATGGAGTCAAATAGGTGACACAGTTTGTCTTTTGAGGAATGTAAGAAAGCAAAGGTAAGATCTATGGAGAACCAACAGTAACAATGCATGTTTTTCAAGGGGTTCTTCTTTTTAATCACTTGTAAATAAACTACTGCAAGCTAGATAGGTATAATAAGCAATAACATGTCCAAATAGAAGCTGCACACCTCTTTGTTAAGAACATCCTTAAGTAGCCTACAAGGTTTTACACGACAAACATGACAGCAGTTTTTTATTCATTCATTTGGACACATCAAGACCAGTTCCTGGCGTTGTTGCAGTGAAGTGGGCCTACAAACTAATGGAATTAACAGTCTATAATAAAATATTTGGTGTGAATTTTATTTGTCCTGAAACAAGCCAACTGCGATTCCCAGCACCAGATTTTCAGGCGCAGAGTTCACGATGGAAAATCAGCATCGTGCCCAATAACATATTTAACGAGCAGAATCCAAATCTGCTCCAAAAGTAGATCTCGGTGGTGATGGGCAACTTCCGGTGGGACTTTGCAAAAAACAACACTTTGTTTTTGATGGGACACTTGGACGTAGCAGCAACAGCGCAGACGTTCGCGGGTTCAGTCACTGTCAAAAACTCCTTTTAATATCGGCTCCACAAACATTACGCATAAACACACAGGCGCTCGCTGCTTTGCTTTGCTCTGCTCCCTCCTTCCTGCATCACCAGCCGCTGCTGCCATCACCCGCTCACGTAATACTACCGTGAACGAGCTGACTTCTGCTCCTGGAAATGAAATCTTAAAATCTGTGCCATATCACATCGGATGTAAAAACCAGCAGGCAGCCAAGGAAAAGTAAAAAAGGGCGTCAAAAACTACAATATTGGAAACAGTTCGTTACCTTTGACTTCATTAAAGGTAAGTGGGCGTTATGCTTTTAAACACTAGTCTATTTATTCACTCAGGAGACGTACTTAAGTGTCGGGGATTGTAGAGGATCGCTTCTGTCGTGCGCTCTGGCGTTGGAAGCGACGGCACGATTTGGAGCGAAAACTTTTGCGGCATTGGAAGCGTCTTCAGTAAACCACAGGGTGCACTTTTGCCATAAAGCTCTTTCCACCTAACATAATAACTAATTATGTTTAGTTTATGTGTATATACATTTATTTATGTGGCCCAGTCATTTTTCTTCCTAACCTTAACATCAGGCTTTCTAAAAAATGTGTGCGGTGAAGTTACGCACACGGACTGCTGCAAGATTTTGCACTTATGTACGGAGACATTGAAATCGTGGCAGGTGTAGACTATTCCTGCAAAGATGTCATTGTTTTAACATGAAATCTTGTTTTAACTATGGATTTTGGTCACTGTACTTTGAGGTAGCTCTGAGGGAAAGACGCTTTGCCATGACCAAAATGAATATATTATTATAGTTTACGTGCTTTCTGGTTTGTATGCACAGGTGATTTATAAGCTACAGCATTTATGATTATCTATTGATCTTTTTATTGCCTTAGTTGAGTTAGGATTCGTAGGGAAACACTAAAATATTTTAGCTATAAAATTCCACAAAAATGAGTGACACGTTACATCATTGTTAACTGGCAAATGGTTAAATATGTGACATAAGTAAGACCAAATTTGGACACATTTTAAACTTTTTAAAAATGCACCATGCAACTTTTTTGGTAGATGATAAGCAACCTGCTTGTCTTCATGGAGAAGCTTGGGCTGGTTACTCTTTCGTGTGATATTAAAGTTCTATCCGTGAAGATGTGCAGGTCAGATATTTAGCAATTAAAACACCTTTAATTCAATAAAGATAAGTTTAAAAGCATTTTGTGAAACATTGCAGTCAAAGAAAAAATCTCCATGGAGACAAGCAGGTAGTGTAACTTGCAGCTCAAAAGTTACATATTGTTCCTTTAACATGGTTGAGGTCAAAGATACTTTAAATAAATAAATTGGTGCATAATGTTGGAACACCACAGACACTTAAGCTAAATATTGTTACACACCATGAGCATTTTTAAACTTAAACTTTAAACAGAGCTTAGGCAGAGCTGAAAAAACAAAAACAACAACAATATTGACCAACCAAGTCCTTATGCAACTGTCCCTTCATGACTTCTATAGGAACAAACTGAAACACTAACAATACTCCATCATATGTAGAAAGTAGAAGTAGGGTGATACGATTTTCACTGACAGTTTTTTATACTAAAACAAGCAGTGTTTCCTAATTAATTTGATGACTACAAAGAATATATTTAAATCTAAAATAGCCAAATATACTCTATAATATATGTCTGAACACTGCTCCAGACCACATGCTGACAGAGATGCTGTGGACCTTCCCATGACAGACTCAAGATGATCACTGATTATTACAAATGACTGCATCTAGCTTCAATGAAAATTCAATTAATTTGAGTATCCAAGCAATATATGTAACGAGGTAAGCCACAAGCAGCAGGTAATTCACTTTTTAAGCTCAAAGCTTTGGTGACTGCAATGAAATCACAACTTCACTGCAGACTAAGACTACATCACATCCATATTAAAAAAAGTGATCAAAGATAAGGAAAGGAATAGCTGCCAAACTGTATGTCATTCACAGTTATAATCCTCATACATGTTTTCATGATTACGTTCATGCAGTGTTTTTGGTGTTGGAGACTGATGCTGAGAACTCCACAGTACCACAGTGCAGATACTGTAGCTCCGGTCGCCATGGAAACAAAACAACATCAGAAGAAACTGGTCAGCGCTTTAGCAGTGATGATGAATAGTGGCATGTGACAGCGGCAACGAGGCAACAAGCGCACTGAAGATAACACTATAAAGCGCATATCCAAATGCACGATGGTTAGTGTTCTAAGTTTAGGCTGTATGTTAGGAGCCAGCTGCTGAAAATGACAGTGGATACATATGACGCATTAGAGGCTGCATACAGTTGGAGTTGGAGCAAGTACAAGGCCATCTGCCAAGTTGCTTTGTCTCTGAAGAAAATTGACTTGACCCTGAGCAATAAAAGAGGAAGAATTTGATGTGACAGACGACCCATTATAAATTAAAAGTATCTTCATTGTTAATTTTGAACTTGGTGCCATGAGAAGTTGTGCACATGAGGAGGAGTTTAAAGGAGGTCTATAGGAGCTGGACAGTGGTGGCCGCCACATCTCCATTTACTCTCACGTTCATTCTTTCATTCACTATAATGAGATGCCCATATTCCTCTAAGAAATGCATGTGTTCAGGTGGAGAAATCAGCCCTATTAATCCTGTATACGGGCTTGAGTTTCCTGTCTATAGGGACTATTTTGAATACTTTTGACCTTTGACTATAGATATAATATTTAGTTTTTAACCTTAATTGTTTTAGTAACAGTATAAGTGTTTGATCACTTTGAAATCAACGGATAGACAGCTAAAAGGCCTGGGTTTGACAGAAGATAACTGGAGTGAAAAGGATTCAGATTCCATTTCATTTTGTTGGAGTTTGACACATATTAACATACAGTACAGTTCGACAGTATGAATATAAGGTTTTTGGTGCAGAAAACTGAAATAATAGGGCAATGTAACTTTTGAAATCTTCTAACCAAAATGAAAAGGGAGTTTTATCTCTTATCTCAAGGAATGTTCCATTAATTTGCTTATTATTATGAATCTGCCTGGTTCTTTTTCAATATTTTCTGTGTCCGGCAGGGCATAGGTCTCTTTTTATTTGAGAGCAAAATAGAAACAAGCAGAAAATACACTGGCTTCTTTTTATTTTGGAATACGTCTAAAATATTCCAATGTTAAGTCTCACCCTGTTGGCAAAGATTAAGAATGAATATTTGCATATTTTTTTTAAATATATACTTAGAAAACCTATGTCCTTGGTTGATTTCACAGAATTGTAGTCAGATAATAGCTCTTCTAATTTCTCTAACATGGTTATACAAAACAGCAGGTGCACTCAAAGTACTTTAAGTAGCTCAAAGTTTTTAAACTGTCTTTATGCCAGTTCTATGCTTGGATAAAGGAAGAGGATTATGTTAGGAAAGCCATCTGCTGTACCATCCACCTGTGGCAAATTAAAATACAGACCACTGCATCACAGGGGGAGGCAGGAGCGACGCACAAACGTATTAGAAAACCACATTTGAGTTCATTTTAAGTACTGCCCAAAACTCCTTTTCCCAATGTATAACACCTCTGAGGCCTGTGGTTAGAGTCTATACAGCGGACTGTTTTCTGCTCAACATCTAGTGACAATCGTGAATGCAGCGTTGCCATGGAAACAAAGGTGTTACTTGTACTTTGTTATTGGCCGTGCAACTGGTCAGTATGAGCTAATGTAACCTATTAGTGGTCGTGTTATTCAGTCTGCCAAACATTACGCCAAACACAATTGGAAAAGCATGAATATGGAACAGAGCATATAGCTATTCATGTAGATACACATGATGGTGACCACTGCTTTGTGAACAGGTAATTATAGATTATTGAATTATGGCACCTGTTAGTGTTCGTGGGTGGTATGTACAGAGTGAACATTTTGTCCTCTCTGTGGAAGTGGAAAAAGCAGGAAAAGTGAGCAACTATATAGAGGGGAACTGACAAAGACATAACTTGGTGCATGGTGACTGAAAAGTGGGTCAGATTACATCTAAAACTTCTGGCATGTCTAGAACGATATGACTCTGTATTTTTATATAGAGGGATATCAGTCTGGTCACCGTGAGCTCCATTATGCCTCAAACATGGCCACGCATACATGTGATACACGTGAAACAAGGAAACTCATTATTTAAAACAAAATCACACTTCTCTCACCTCTTAAAAAGACTTAGTATTACTATTATGGTATCAAAGTCATAAAAAGTATTGAAATGTATAGTATTGCAACATCTTTACAGAAACTTTAAATTTTTAGGCTTCAAAATCCAACTTGTATTAGAACAAAAACAAAGTACAAAAATATCAAAAATGTTAGTATAGTGACAATACTAGTTGACAAAACTGAAATGAGTTGGTGACCAAAACGCTTTCCCTGATATGTCATAGTAAGCGAAGCCAAACAGGAATAGACATATAATTGCCTGTTGTTGTGCTATTTTGCCTGCGTATTGTTGTGCACTGTCACGTCTCACAAACAATACCGGGATTTATTCTGTAACCTTCTTTTGAAAACGGAAATAGGTGCATCTATTGTGAGGCAGGAGCAGATGGCACAGTCTAAACTCAGTTCCACGAAAGTTATTGGAAAAAAAAGCAATGATCTACAAATCCTATAAAAGTAAATTCACAATATCAAAAATTCACTGCATGCCAAAACGGCAATATTAAAACTTGATAAAAAAGGTTTTAAGCACGATGTCCTTCCTTGGATCCAACTTTCATTTTATTTATATAAGCTTGAGGTTGGCAAAATGATTTTCTAAGCTAAACCTTGTTTTTAGACAAGTTTGAATATTTTAGGTACAATGTTTTTGTTCTTTTCAGATTTCATGCAAATGAACATATCCCTTTGGTTCATTGTGCAAGTTTTCTGGTTTTCTGGCCACCTGCGTATTGCATTTTTATTGCATGATAATGTAGTTTTGCCTAGAGTGTTTATTGCTATACTGTGGAACATACATGCAGACAAAGTGGTATAGAAAACTTACACAGTGCACCTTCTGTCCTGGTAACTAGGACTAAATGATTTGGGGCAAGCATAATAGTGATTAGATTTGCAATTTATGCTTTAATAATAATGATACAAATATGCTTTTACAGGTCTAAGCTACAGCGTTAGCAGTTTTATGAATTTTTTTAAGACATTTTGTTGTTTCTGGAGGAAATTATGGTACTTCAAATACTGCCTTTGTGATTTGGTGACTGTGTCCATTAAAATTGCTATTTCAATTCGATTTTGATTAATCTTGCAGCCTAATGGTTAACTTGTTATCCTCAGTACTTGTCTTCAGTTCTGAGGCACCACGAAATCCTTCCATTCTGTACTTGGATGTTATTTTTTTTCTCCGTGCACCTAGTTCATCATAATTTTAAAAACATGATTCCATGAAAGTTATTTATGCAAGTAGCTTTTTTAATTGCGCTCTCAACACTAATCGCCGTGCATGCCTGCCTGTGTAGTGCTCTTCATTAAGATGTTTTAAAAAGGTTGAGATAAAGACGTCTGATTCAGCACTATTCAAGTATGTGAGTTTTTTTCTTCTTCTGAGGGTGAAGGAGAACATCTTTTATCCGCAAGAATACTCAGAAACTATTTAACAAAAGGGAGAAAGCTGCATGACTTTATCAGATTGTGCAGTGGGTTGAGGCCGAGACAGATGGTGATAGAGACGCTGATGAGGTGAAACTACACTGAATGCTTTCCATGTTACATGAGCTGGTAGCTTTGGTACTTATACATATTCATATTATATGTGTTTGAATATTACTTCAGAAATTCATTATTAAAATTAAGACCTTTATTGATGAGAGGGGTAATTCACTATGCACACATGTGAATGAGGAAGATGAGACAAGAATCAGGGACCATTGCCATAGTGATTAAAACATTATTTATCATTGTAATTATTTTTTTTCTTCTTTAAGACCTTTACTAGCTAGCGACGCAGTGGAGTACTTCAGTGCAATGTGATGTGATGGAGCGTTGTCCTGCTTAAAAATCATGGTCCTGAAAGATGCAGACTTTTTCCTTTACCACTGCTTGAAGAAAGTGTCTTCTATAAACGGGCAGTAGGATTTGGAGTTCATTTTGAGCCCATCTTCAACTTGAAAAGCTCCAACAAGCTCATCTTTAATAATACCAGTCCACACCAGTACCTCACCTCCACCTTACTGGTGTCTGAGTCAAAGTGGAGCTCTGTGCCCATTACTGGTCCAGCCATGGGCCCGTCCATCTGGTCCACCAAGAGTCACTCTGGTTTCAGCTTATGTTTCTTGTTCAGTGGTTTTTGGGTTTCAGTCTTTCTTACCTTGGCCATGTCTCTGAGCTCTGAACACCTTGTACTTCTGAGCACTGCAGGTAAGTGCAGTTCTCACAGCGCTGGAGGATAATGGGTTCCTGGTAGCTTCATGTTTGATTCTCCTCAAATCTCTTGCTGTTAAATTTGTATTATTTATTTATTATTTTATTAGCTATTAGGCTAGTGGGTATTTTTCCTAATCATATGATTATTCTCCAACTCCAAGCTCTATAAACCTGAATCTTTTTTGATTTAAGCATAGTTGGTGATATGTATTTGTCTGAGGGAGGTTGTGGCCTAGACCAGCACCCTATAGGTGTGCATAACAATTAGGCAGCTTCTTTTCCTCAGGTAAAATGGGCCAAAAAAGAGATTTACAGAAATAATAAAAGTCTGCGTCATTGCACTCTGATAAAGGAAATGCGATCTGAAATTAAATTACCGGTAAATTAAAATTCATGTTGTCAACTCATAAACATTGTGCAAACTTTTATTATTTCTGTTTAATCTAATCTTTTCTGTCTTGCTCCTGCACTCGACTGTTTCTTCCTTCAAAAAGGGGATTTAACTGACTCTGAAAAGTCAAATTGTAAAAAGTCTTTCAGCACTCTTGAAATTGCCAAGATTTTGGGGCATGATTGGAGAACCATCAAAACATTTTGTTGCATTTTGAAATGTTTATTTGTGAATTTGGAGTTGTTTACTATTATGAAAATAAAATATCTGGAAATTATGGAAAATATTAATTATTCATTTAGTTGCTTAATAATTCTGCACATTAATAGCTGCCCAATAATGTGCATAGATTTTCTGCTAAGAAAGCTAAAACTTCACTTTTACTCTTACTTTCTTAAATATCGTCACCTTCCTAAAATAATCGCCTAAGTCACTTTTTGCCTTAAGTTTACAAAAAAAAAAAAAAGCCATAATTTCAATTTTGGGGGGAGTTTTTTGTGCTTCCTGAAAAACCTGAAAAAACGACTTATGAGATTATTTTAGGAAGGTGTCGATATTCAGGTTTGAGGTTTAATGCCATTTTGGATTGGCCAAGAGCACTATAGTTGTTCAATTATACAATTAGTCCTCATAAAGTCAGCTTACCTAATAATTATGCACACAATGTATGAAGGATTGGTAGACTCAGCCCTTTCTTCCTTCAAACAACAAATGTTCAAACAGAGCTTCATAAATGTTCATTATCTCTTATTTAAAGCCAGAACACTATAGTTTTATAATCCACTTATAAGCAGTGGATGAAAATGCTACTTGCTGCATGTCTGCTTAGTCTAAAACAGGTAGACTATAGCCTGAGAGCACTGCAAGAAAAAGGGCAGAGGAAAATGCAGCTTTTTGGTGCTTTTTGTTTAAGTAGCTTCAGAGACATAGCTTTTTTATGTGTTGTCCCCAGGAGACTTCAGAAACAGCATGGCTTATTTTGGCAAAACAAAATGGCCACAAATGGAGAGAGGCGACTTGAGGCTAATGTAGAAAGTGTGTGCGTGTTTCTTACTTAATACAATTCTCTGCTATTTGGTTTCTAGAGCAGCTTGTTCTTGCCACTTATGAGTCCAGTCCCTAATACGAGCTGACCCTGGTTGATAAGGCTGTAGCTTTACTCTCTCTTTATGTATCTGCTGTAAAGTAAGTCACATGAAATAAAACCATTTGGCTGTGTTGTAACTTGTATCATAGAGAATTATTAAGCGTTTGATTGTTTTGTTGCGGATGGTAGATGGTCTGTGGTGACATGTGGTCTGGACCGGTTGGTTACATAACAAGAGTTTGAACAAAAGTGCAGTTTGATTTTCAATAGTTTATTGTATTCATCTGTTTATGTCACATTAACTTCATGCTGTAAGTTTTCTGGTGGATGGTTTGCCTCCTGTTTATTCTCATGAAGATGCTATTGTTTTGCTTGGAATGTTCAACAGTACAGTATTAAACATTTCTTTCTTACATTATTCAACTAAAGGTGCATACCCTGAAATGAGTAGATATGTACTGTGAGCAAGGTCACCTCTCCACAGATCTGACTGTGCTGACTTTAAAAATCCTCACATTTTTCATTTTATTACTGTTTATTTTAAAGTTAGAAAAAAAGGTTTAAAAGTGTTATCCACATGTTAATGTAAAACAGTTGGGGTAGAACATGATAAGCTTTTAAAACTTCAACCAGAGCACCAGAAATGGTCCTAACATATAACAGACTTAATGTTTGTAATGTACCTTATAAAGGCATGTTGCTCAAATAAAAATTAAAAAATGAAGTGTTGGCCTTGTGGCATCTACTGCTTCTCTCCATTGAGACAGTGACTATGTTTGATGCCGTACGGTGGGACATTTAAGGAAAACCAATAACATCTACCTAGATACAAGCAGGTCCAATCTCCATCAGAGTTACAGAGTGCAGCTTTAACTTTATAAGTCATAGTTTGCGTTTGTCAGTAGTAGATTGTGCTGTTAGACAATCCGAATTGCAAAATGAGTCAAGGATTTCACTGTTGCTTGATCACGGTGTCATGAATAATCCTAAAATCGTGATGTCTCTTCTCGCATTAAGTGTAACACTCAAATATTGTAACATCCCCAGTGTGTTTGAATGAGCACTTGTGATTACTGACTCTAGCACTGGTTATTGTAGTTTTATGGCCCAGATGTTCAGCTTGTTTCATTTAGATTTCTCTTTTGTTTTTACATATTTCAGACAAGTTTACTTATATACCCCATGTGTGTGCATGTTCTTTGGGAGCGACAAAACAGTAATGCTATGTTCAAATTACTTTTTAAAAAGGGTATTCCTCACACTACAGTCTGCTTGATGTAAGATAAAAAAACTTTTTTTTTTTATCTACAATGAGAAATCTTGTTGTAAAATAATAGAATAATTAAAGTCAAAAATCACCAGAACAAACTGTTAAAAAATAAACCTTAAATCGAACCGTTTAACCGCTCATTTACAAATCAGGCACTCATTTCGATGATGGTTCGGGTTAGTGCCCAGACCGAGTCCTGGCTCCTGCTCCAGACAGAGCCTCACTCACATCCTCCCACTCTCTTCTCTGCTCCACATCCACAGCAGCTACTGAAGGACCTGCCAAAATGCACTGTTTACATGCACACACAGGGACACTCAGCTGCCTCTGTTATTGTTTTTTATTTCTTAGCAACACTTTAGCCTCATCACCTCATCACACTTTGGTACCACTTTATAACTTCCTTAATCAAATGAATAAAACATGCGCAAATACGTAATTGAATCAGTGAGAATGTATTATATTTGCCAAGGTATTTTAGAGCAATAAAATCATGTCTAATTACATGCGATTAGTTTAATGCCATACTGTGGAACACCCCGGGAAAGGCAATAATATCTCCTAGGCAACCATACACTTTGGCCTTTCACATTGGCTAAAAGAATAGGGCTCTTTGGCCTGGCTGGTCACTGCTATGGACAGTGTGGCCCAGTAATGAAGGATGAGTTAAAAACAAATGATCCTTCTGACATGTAGTTTCATACCAGTTGATATATAAAAAAGATTAACACTAAAATACGTATTGGACGTGCAGATGTTTGGATGTGATCAGCTGTTTAGTTTAAATTCATCATTATTTGTATGTCTGGTGAAAACTGCTGATACATTTTAATAGCAAAAGACATTAACTTAAACAAAAAGACTACAGTAATTCCAAACATCTTTTCCCACATCACATTATATAAAACAGAACATTTAGCTGAATCCAGACTTTATATAACAGTAACAGTGGACCATGTTTTTAGAAGAGTATATTTTCCAGTGCAGAACAGTGAGTTAAACCGAAGCGATGGGTCAAGTCCACCTGTGTCTCTTGAATAATCTGCAGCAGCATAGGACTGACTCACAGCAGGCGCCGTGTGGATACAAAATCTCCTTTAATTTACACTGCTCCTATTATTTAATGGTCAAATTATTCTGGGGCAATATCAGATTTTTTTTCCTCACATTGGACTGTCATCAAAACAAATAAAAATAGATTTAATCATTGCAATTTAACACAAAAATAGCAAAATCTGCACACCGCTACAGGATCTCTCAGTTAAAATGAGCCATATCATAGCTAAATCTGGACTCTGCTCTGTACACCGCTGCAAGATTAGCTGTGGATCTCTCAGTTAAAATGAGCCATATCAATCACAACTGAATCTTGACTCTCACAATTTTCAACATTTCATTAATTGCACAACCCTATCTGCTGGTATATTCTTTCTTTTTTTTTCTCAAATGGTTGCTCCATAAAGACTAGCGTGTCTGCTTGTGTGCTAGCTCGGGTTGGATGTAACAACTCTGGGCTTGGTATGTGCCTTTATCATAGAGAACAATAGGGCTCCATCTTGGAAAAAAAAAAAAAAAAAAACATCTAAATGTGTGTTTTTGGGTTTTTTTTCTAAATTTTTCTGAATGTTATACTCTTAAAAATTATTTGTAGAGTGCACTGTGCCAACAACTGCAAACAACTGCAGGAGCATTAACATATGAGAGAATGAAATATGATGATATGATGAACTCATACAAGAATCCTATGAATGTCACAACATGTTTGTAAAGGTATAAACCACAAATACAACACGATTTTTCTATTAAAATACAGGATATTTCATTATTTACAGGACATTCTATTTTCTTAATTGCTCCAACTCAAAATGTGTTATATATGTTTTGTACCCAGGGCCGCTAAACCCTAAACACTAAACCGTTTCTGTATTTTTTCCTTGAGTTATTATTCCATGTCGGGCCCATATAGTATACAGCCTTCCCACAACACACTGGGATCCTCTGCATTAGCCCCACTATATTCTGTGATTCTGGATCTCTTTCTTTATCCATTATAGATGTGTGTTGTCTGTCATTCCTACTGCAGTACAGTATCTTCTTCCTCTCCATCTTTCTGTCCAGATTGTGTTGTGCTGTGGAAGTTTTCGCGTCCCCGGCCCGAGCTGCCATGCCATTTGGTTGTTTAACACTCGGGGAGAAGAAGGATTACAACAGTCCTGCAGAAGTCACCGACAAATATGACCTCGGACAAGTGGTCAAGTCGTAAGTGCCATTCTGTTGTACAAACAATATACAAACATGTGCAAGTTGTACTGTGCGTGTGAAGGAAAATGTTTTTAACACTGGGCACATGTACATAGCAAGTAAAGATCAGAAAAGTAATCCGATAAATCAGTAATTAGATCTGATTTTTGGTGTGTTTTTACATGCTAAAAAGAAATGAGAAAACAAAAAAGGTTGTGTGTGCGTGTGCAGGTGCATGAGACATACTTGCATCATGGGGATCCAGAGCTGTTTTATTTTACCCATACATAACTTTTCCCCACACCCTCTTTGCTCCCTGGTAATGAGGCAAAGACTTTAGACTCTCAGTGCTTTTAAATGCGATACAGGTTACAAATAGGTTCAGATGCCATCACCCTATATGTACTTGTACCGTTATGGAAGATAATTTGTTCCATCAG